>RXON01000400.1:0-74926 GCA_009667805.1 Leptobrachium leishanense | reverse complement strand
CCAAACAGGAGCTGATCACACGCAGCCGAAGCAGCCAAACAGGAGCTGATCACACGCAGCCGAAGCAGCCAAACAGGAGCTGATCACAAGCAGCCGAAGCAGCCAAACAGGAGCTGATCACACGCAGCCGAAGCAGCCAAACAGGAGCTGATCACACACAGCCGAAGCAGCCAAACAGGAGCTGATCACACGCAGATAAAGCAGCCAAACAGGAGCCGATCACACACAGCCGAAGCAGCCAAACAGGAGCTGATCACACGCAGCCGAAGCAGCCAAACAGGAGCTGATCACAGGCAGCCGAAGCAGCCAAACAGGAGCTGATCACACACAGCCGAAGCAGCCAAACAGGAGCTGATCACAAGCAGCCGAAGCAGCCAAACAGGAGCTGATCACACGCAGCCGAAGCAGCCAAACAGGAGCTGATCACACGCAGCCAAAGCAGCCAAACAGGAGCTGATCACACGCAGCCGAAGCAGCCAAACAGGAGCTGATCACAAGCAGCCGAAGCAGCCAAACAGGAGCTGATCACACGCAGCCGAAGCAGCCAAACAGGAGCCGATCACAAGCAGCCGAAGCAGCCAAACAGGAGCCGATCACACGCAGCCGAAGCAGCCAAACAGGAGCTGATCACATGCAGCCGAAGCAGCCAAACAGGAGCTGATCACACGCAGCCGAAGCCCAAACAGGAGCTGATCACACACAAGCCGAAGCAGCCAAACAGGAGCTGATCACACGCAGCCAAACAGGAGCTGATCACACGCAGCCGAAGCAGCCAAACAGGAGTCGATCACACGCAGCTGAAGCAGAACCACAGGAGCTGATCACTGGCAGCCGAAGCAGCCAAACAGGAGCTGATCACACGCAGCCGAAGCAGCCAAACAGGAGCTGATCACACACAGCCGAAGCAGCCAAACAGGAGCTGATCACAGGCAGCCGAAGCAGCCAAACAGGAGCTGATCACACGCAGCCGAAGCAGCCAAACAGGAGTCGATCACACGCAGCTGAAGCAGCCAAACAGGAGCTGATCACTGGCAGCCGAAGCAGCCAAACAGGAGCTGATCACACACAGCTGAAGCAGCCAAACAGGAGCTGATCACAAGCAGCCGAAGCAGCCAAACAGGAGCTGATCACACGCAGCCGAAGCAGCCAAACAGGAGCTGATCACACACAGCCGAAGCAGCCAAACAGGAGCTGATCACAAGCAGCCGAAGCAGCCAAACAGGAGCCGATCACACGCAGCCGAAAGCAGCAAACAGGAGCTGATCACACGCAGCCGAAGCAGCCAAACAGGAGCCGATCACACGCAGCCGAAGCAGCCAAACAGGAGCTGATCACACGCAGCTGAAGCAGCCAAACAGGAGCTGATCACACGCAGCCGAAGCAGCCAAACAGGAGCTGATCACACGCAGCCGAAGCAGCCAAACAGGAGCTGATCACACGCAGCTGAAGCAGCCAAACAGGAGCTGATCACACGCAGCCGAAGCAGCCAAACAGGAGCTGATCACACACAGCCGAAGCAGCCAAACAGGAGCTGATCACAAGCAGCCGAAGCAGCCAAACAGGAGCTGATCACAAGCAGCCGAAGCAGCCAAACAGGAGCCGATCACACGCAGCCGAAGCAGCCAAACAGGAGCCGATCACACGCAGCCGAAGCAGCCAAACAGGAGCTGATCACACGCAGCCGAAGCAGCCAAACAGGAGCTGATCACACGCAGCCAAACAGGAGCTGATCACACGCAGCCGAAGCAGCCAAACAGGAGCCGATCACAAGCAGCCGAAGCAGCCAAACAGGAGCTGATCACACGCAGCCGAAGCAGCCAAACAGGAGCCGATCACAAGCAGCCGAAGCAGCCAAACAGGAGCTGATCACACGCAGCCGAAGCAGCCAAACAGGAGCTGATCACACGCAGCCGAAGCAGCCAAACAGGAGCTGATCACACACAGCCGAAGCAGCCAAACAGGAGCTGATCACACGCAGCCGAAGCAGCCAAACAGGAGCTGATCACACACAGCCGAAGCAGCCAAACAGGAGCTGATCACACGCAGCCGAAGCAGCCAAACAGGAGCTGATCACAGGCAGCCGAAGCAGCCAAACAGGAGCTGATCACACGCAGCCGAAGCAGCCAAACAGGAGCCGATCACAAGCAGCCGAAGCAGCCAAACAGGAGCCGATCACACGCAGCCGAAGCAGCCAAACAGGAGCTGATCACTGGCAGCCGAAGCAGCCAAACAGGAGCTGATCACACACAGCCGAAGCAGCCAAACAGGAGCTGATCACACACAGCCGAAGCAGCCAAACAGGAGCTGATCACAAGCAGCCGAAGCAGCCAAACAGGAGCTGATCACACGCAGCCGAAGCAGCCAAACAGGAGCTGATCACACGCAGCCGAAGCAGCCAAACAGGAGCTGATCACACGCAGCCGAAGCAGCCAAACAGGAGCTGATCACACACAGCCGAAGCAGCCAAACAGGAGCTGATCACAAGCAGCCGAAGCAGCCAAACAGGAGCTGATCACACTCAGCCGAAGCAGCCAAACAGGAGCTGATCACACGCAGCCGAAGCAGCCAAACAGGAGCTGATCACACGCAGCCGAAGCAGCCAAACAGGAGCTGATCACACACAGCCGAAGCAGCCAAACAGGAGCCGATCACACACAGCCGAAGCAGCCAAACAGGAGCTGATCACAAGCAGCCGAAGCAGCCAAACAGGAGCTGATCACAAGCAGCCGAAGCAGCCAACAGGAGCTGATCACACGCAGCTGAAGCAGCCAAACAGGAGCTGATCACACGCAGCCGAAGCAGCCAAACAGGAGCCGATCACACGCAGCCGAAGCAGCCAAACAGGAGCTGATCACAAGCAGCCGAAGCAGCCAAACAGGAGCCGATCACACGCAGCCGAAGCAGCAAAACAGGAGCCGATCACACACAGCCGAAGCAGCCAAACAGGAGCTGATCACAAGCAGCCGAAGCAGCCAAACAGGAGCTGATCACAAGCAGCCGAAGCAGCCAAACAGGAGCTGATCACACGCAGCCGAAGCAGCCAAACAGGAGCTGATCACACGCAGCCAAACAGGAGCCGATCACACGCAGCCGAAGCAGCCAAACAGGAGCCGATCACACGCAGCCAAACAGGAGCCGATCACACGCAGCCGAAGCAGCCAAACAGGAGCTGATCACACGCAGCCGAAGCAGCCAAACAGGAGCCGATCACACGCAGCCGAAGCAGCCAAACAGGAGCTGATCACACACAGCCGAAGCAGCCAAACAGGAGCCGATCACACGCAGCCGAAGCAGCCAAACAGGAGCTGATCACAAGCAGCCGAAGCAGCCAAACAGGAGCTGATCACACACAGCCGAAGCAGCCAAACAGGAGCTGATCACACGCAGTCGAAGCAGCCAAACAGGAGCCGATCACCACGCAGCCAAACAGGAGCGATCACACGCAGCCGAAGCAGCCAAACAGGAGCTGATCACACACAGCCGAAGCAGCCAAACAGGAGCTGATCACACGCAGCCGAAGCAGCCAAACAGGAGCTGATCACACACAGCCGAAGCAGCCAAACAGGAGCTGATCACAAGCAGCCGAAGCAGCCAAACAGGAGCTGATCACACACAGCCGAAGCAGCCAAACAGGAGCTGATCACAAGCAGCCGAAGCAGCCATACAGGAGCTGATGACAAGCAGCCGAAGCAGCCAAACAGGAGCTGATCACACGCAGCCAAAGCAGCCAAACAGGAGCTGATCACAAGCAGCCGAAGCAGCCAAACAGGAGCTGATCACAAGCAGCCGAAGCAGCCAAACAGGAGCTGATCACAAGCAGCCGAAGCAGCCAAACAGGAGCGATCACACGCAGCCGAAGCAGCCAAACAGGAGCTGATCACACACAGCCGAAGCAGCCAAACAGGAGCTGATCACACGCAGCCGAAGCAGCCAAACAGGAGCTGATCACACGCAGCCGAAGCAGCCAAACAGGAGCTGATCACACGCAGCCGAAGCAGCCAAACAGGAGCTGATCACAAGCAGCCGAAGCAGCCAAACAGGAGCCGATCACACGCAGCCGAAGCAGCCAAACAGGAGCTGATCACACACAGCCGAAGCAGCCAAACAGGAGCTGATCACACGCAGCCGAAGCAGCCAAACAGGAGCTGATCACACGCAGCCGAAGCAGCCAAACAGGAGCTGATCACAAGCAGCCGAAGCAGCCAAACAGGAGCTGATCACACGCAGCCGAAGCAGCCAAACAGGAGCTGATCACACACAGCCGAAGCAGCCAAACAGGAGCTGATCACACGCAGCCAAAGCAGCCAAACAGGAGCTGATCAAAGCAGCCGAAGCAGCCAAACAGGAGCTGATCACACAGCCGAAGCAGCCAAACAGGAGCTGATCACACGCAGCCGAAGCAGCCAAACAGGAGCTGATCACACGCAGCCGAAGCAGCCAAACAGGAGCCGATCACACGCAGCCGAAGCAGCCAAACAGGAGCGATCATGCAGCACATGCAGCGAAGCAGCCAAACAGGAGCTGATCACAAGCAGCCGAAGCAGCCAAACAGGAGCTGATCACACACAGCCGAAGCAGCCAAACAGGAGCTGATCACACGCAGCCGAAGCAGCCAAACAGGAGCTGATCACACGCAGCCGAAGCAGCCAAACAGGAGCCGATCACACGCAGCCGAAGCAGCCAAACAGGAGCTGATCACACACAGCCGAAGCAGCCAAACAGGAGCTGATCACACGCAGCCGAAGCAGCCAAACAGGAGCTGATCACACACAGCCGAAGCAGCCAAACAGGAGCTGATCACACGCAGCCAAAGCAGCCAAACAGGAGCTGATCACAAGCAGCCGAAGCAGCCAAACAGGAGCTGATCACACACAGCCGAAGCAGCCAAACAGGAGCTGATCACACGCAGCCGAAGCAGCCAAACAGGAGCTGATCACACGCAGCCGAAGCAGCCAAACAGGAGCCGATCACACGCAGCCGAAGCAGCCAAACAGGAGCTGATCACACGCAGCCGAAGCAGCCAAACAGGAGCTGATCACACACAGCCGAAGCAGCCAAACAGGAGCCGATCACACACAGCCGAAGCAGCCAAACAGGAGCTGATCACAAGCAGCCGAAGCAGCCAAACAGGAGCTGATCACAAGCAGCCGAAGCAGCCAAACAGGAGCTGATCACACGCAGCTGAAGCAGCCAAACAGGAGCTGATCACACGCATCCGAAGCAGCCAAACAGGAGCCGATCACACGCAGCCGAAGCAGCCAAACAGGAGCTGATCACACACAGCCGAAGCAGCCAAACAGGAGCTGATCACAAGCAGCCGAAGCAGCCAAACAGGAGCTGATCACAAGCAGCCGAAGCAGCCAAACAGGAGCTGATCACACGCAGCCGAAGCAGCCAAACAGGAGCTGATCACACGCAGCCAAACAGGAGCCGATCACACGCAGCCGAAGCAGCAAACAGGAGCCGATCACACGCAGCCAAACAGGAGCCGATCACACGCAGCCGAAGCAGCCAAACAGGAGCTGATCACACGCAGCCAAAGCAGCCAAACAGGAGCCGATCACATCACACGCAGCCGAAGCAGCCAAACAGGAGCTGATCACAAGCAGCCGAAGCAGCCAAACAGGAGCTGATCACACACAGCCGAAGCAGCCAAACAGGAGCTGATCACACGCAGTCGAAGCAGCCAAACAGGAGCCGATCACACGCAGCCAAACAGGAGCCGATCACACGCAGCCGAAGCAGCCAAACAGGAGCTGATCACAAGCAGCCGAAGCAGCCAAACAGGAGCTGATCACACACAGCCGAAGCAGCCAAACAGGAGCTGATCACACGCAGCCGAAGCAGCCAAACAGGAGCCGATCACACGCAGCCGAAGCAGCCAAACAGGAGCTGATCACACACAGCCGAAGCAGCCAAACAGGAGCCGATCACACGCAGCCGAAGCAGCCAAACAGGAGCTGATCACAAGCAGCCGAAGCAGCCAAACAGGAGCTGATCACACACAGCCGAAGCAGCCAAACAGGAGCTGATCACACGCAGCCGAAGCAGCCAAACAGGAGCCGATCACACGCAGCCGAAGCAGCCAAACAGGAGCTGATCACACACAGCCGAAGCAGCCAAACAGGAGCTGATCACAAGCAGCCGAAGCAGCCAAACAGGAGCTGATCACACACAGCCGAAGCAGCCAAACAGGAGCTGATCACAAGCAGCCGAAGCAGCCATACAGGAGCTGATCACAAGCAGCCGATGCAGCCAAACAGGAGCTGATCACACGCAGCCGAAGCAGCCAAACAGGAGCGAGCATCACACACAGCCGAAGCAGCCAAACAGGAGCTGATCACACGCAGCCAAGCAGCCAAACAGGAGCTGATCACAAGCAGCCGAAGCAGCCAAACAGGAGCTGATCACAAGCAGCCGAAGCAGCCAAACAGGAGCTGATCACACGCAGCCGAAGCAGCCAAACAGGAGCCGATCACACGCAGCCGAAGCAGCCAAACAGGAGCTGATCACACACAGCCGAAGCAGCCAAACAGGAGCTGATCACACGCAGCCAAAGCAGCCAAACAGGAGCTGATCACAAGCAGCCGAAGCAGCCAAACAGGAGCCGATCACACGCAGCCGAAGCAGCCAAACAGGAGCTGATCACACGCAGCCAAAGCAGCCAAACAGGAGCTGATCACACGCAGCCGAAGCAGCCAAACAGGAGCTGATCACACGCAGCCGAAGCAGCCAAACAGGAGCTGATCACAAGCAGCCGAAGCAGCCAAACAGGAGCGATCACACGCAGCCGAAGCAGCCAAACAGGAGCTGATCACACACAGCCGAAGCAGCCAAACAGGAGCTGATCACACGCAGCCGAAGCAGCCAAACAGGAGCTGATCACACGCAGCCGAAGCAGCCAAACAGGAGCTGATCACAAGCAGCCGAAGCAGCCAAACAGGAGCTGATCACACGCAGCCGAAGCAGCCAAACAGGAGCTGATCACACACAGCCGAAGCAGCCAAACAGGAGCTGATCACACGCAGCCAAAGCAGCCAAACAGGAGCTGATCACAAGCAGCCGAAGCAGCCAAACAGAGCTGATCACACACAGCCGAAGCAGCCAAACAGGAGCTGATCACACGCAGCCGAAGCAGCCAAACAGGAGCTGATCACACGCAGCCGAAGCAGCCAAACAGGAGCCGATCACACGCAGCCGAAGCAGCCAAACAGGAGCTGATCACATGCAGCCGAAGCAGCCAAACAGGAGCTGATCACAAGCAGCCGAAGCAGCCAAACAGGAGCTGATCACAAGCAGCCGAAGCAGCCAAACAGGAGCTGATCACACACAGCCGAAGCAGCCAAACAGGAGCTGATCACACGCAGCCGAAGCAGCCAAACAGGAGCTGATCACACGCAGCCGAAGCAGCCAAACAGGAGCCGATCACACGCAGCCGAAGCAGCCAAACAGGAGCTGATCACATGCAGCCGAAGCAGCCAAACAGGAGCTGATCACAAGCAGCCGAAGCAGCCAAACAGGAGCTGATCACACACAGCCGAAGCAGCCAAACAGGAGCTGATCACACGCAGCCGAAGCAGCCAAACAGGAGCTGATCACACGCAGCCGAAGCAGCCAAACAGGAGCCGATCACACGCAGCCGAAGCAGCCAAACAGGAGCTGATCACACACAGCCGAAGCAGCCAAACAGGAGCTGATCACACGCAGCCGAAGCAGCCAAACAGGAGCCGATCACACACAGCCGAAGCAGCCAAACAGGAGCTGATCACACACAGCCGAAGCAGCCAAACAGGAGCTGATCACACGCAGCCGAAGCAGCCAAACAGGAGCTGATCACACGCAGCCGAAGCAGCCAAACAGGAGCCGATCACACGCAGCCGAAGCAGCCAAACAGGAGCTGATCACACGCAGCCGAAGCAGCCAAACAGGAGCCGATCGCACACAGCCGAAGCAGCCGAAGCAGCCGAAGCAGCTGAGACGCAGACGAGGGAGGTGAATAAATTAGCAAAACCGTTTGTATGAATCTGTGAAAATGAAACGCTGTTTGCAAAGAAACTACTGAGCGAAAATGTCTGAAATTTACACAGGAGGTCCAGGGAATGATAATAAAGAGTGCTGTTACAGAGAAAGAAGTAAACTGAAAAAAAAAAATCGCAAAAAAAAAAAATCGGACTTTAAAAAAAAATTAATAATTCAGAAAAATGCTTAAAATATCCTAAAAAATCTATAAATAAAGAGACTTTTTACTGCAGAATTTTATAATGATCGGTTTATTAGACACTGGTCTCCTCACAACGAGGAGATAAATAAATCCCTATTAAATTAATAAAAACATATACATAACAGTGAAATTCAAGCTGCATAATAAATCTGATTGGCAGCTGTAGTCATGTGACCGGAGCCCATGGGACCTTTGAAACGGGTCCATACACCGAGTGGTGGGGGGAATGAATCACAATGAGTGTGTTAGTCAAAACGTTTTGACAAAAAATAGTCCTCATGGGGATCCGTACTATGCTGTATGGGGACCTGAACCCAATCAATCGCTAATTAAAAATCTGCCTCAAAACCTATTTAAATAGATCCCGAAATGAGGATCACCAGAGCTCCTGATGAAATTGCCGCTAGTGCGGCAAAGAAACGCGCGTTGAGCAGTTATGCTAATATAGCAGAATCTATAATTATAATCATCAATAGGATGGTAATGAGGTTTCCAAGTTTGAATTCTGGTTGTGACAGCCTAAGCTTTAAGTGTTGATACTGGTGATCTACCTTATCTGTGGTGGTGTATGAATAAAAAAGATATAATTGCTGCTGCTCTTTTAAAAGCAGACTTCGGATATTTAAACAATTTTGACTGGGGTATATGGATCAATTAACAGCGCTGTCCACGCTCAATATAAATGTAAACCACGCCCGCAGCTTCTGTCCTTTTTATGAATTGGTGAATTTGGGGAATTTTGAATTTGTGTGATCTCCACTAAGGACGGCTAAATGTTGACAATATGTTATAGAATTGGTAACAGTTGACTTAGGACACAATCTGTTGCAAACCATCGCTGTGTTTAATTTGTCCCGCATGTTGGAATTTTTGCGGCATTTCTTGCATGTCTATTGAAGGATGTCAAGAAGTCTGGTGGTCAATTAATGTGTTATTACATCTAGGCTACTGAATTGCCAAACTTACGATTATATCTGCAACATAGCCAGAATCATCAATTTGAGGGGACGTTAGATATGAGAAGTCTTAAGCAATTTTAGTCTAAGGATCAATAGCCAAACATCGATGCTGGCTTTGATCCCGACTAATTAATATATATATACAAGAATTGTGAGCCATGTTTGATATAAAACATTGAATATTATTTGCACTATATACTCCACATGATTGGGTCATTACTCTAAATGTTCAAGTATTGTTGATACAATTTTGTATCTGTGGTAGTCACGTATTGCTAATCAAGCAATTAATTGCTATAGGCAGATTATTGTTGGTCATTGGATATGATCATCACAAAAGAGGTGTAGTTATTTTAAATTATATCAATAAAGTTAATGTTTTTATTAATTTAATAGGGATTTATTTATCTCCTCGGTGTGAGGAGACCAGTGCCTATATATGGGTGCACCAAATCCCGGTATAAAAGTTCTCAGTTGTCTGCGGGGAAAATTTCTATTTATCTCTGCATTTTTCAATGGTTTATTAGATATTGAATTAAAACGGGATAATTTTTAACATTGAAGTCTATGGGATTCACCTGAATTAACTTGTCGAATTAAACCACCGAATGGCAGAGCATTAGGGGAAATTTTCACTGCTGGTTTGTGTTCTCTGAATAGACGAAGCAGTGCATTTTCATGGGGATTTCACTGCCCTCGAACAGGGACCGAACAGGCACCGTATGTTCAGGCAATTCGCTAGGATTTGGCAAATTGCCTGCTCTCTAGATAGCCGAATGGCCAGGAAAGGGAACCGAACAATGATTTTCAGCGTTCAGTTACCTTTCTCAAGCAATTCGGATCTCTTTGGATAACCCTGACAGTGTTTATATACATTTACAAGATTTTGATAACCCGGCTGGCCATTGTTCTTTACCCGGCCCCTCCAGACATCCCGGCGCCAGTTTTAGCACTGCCTCCTGCCATAACCCTTTAGTATATTTAACATTGACTCTTCTTAGCGTTGTGGGTCTGTAGGGGTTAATTCCACTGGATCAGCAACACTTTCTGATTCTGTTGGATAGCTCTGGTTCCCTTGTTACTCCTGCCAAAAGAGCACCCTGATCCAGCAACGGGGGACCAAGCGGCAGCGATTACCAACTGCTCAGCAGCAGATGAGTTGTATTCGCCTTAGAGCTCCATAGCCGTAGCCACTCTGTTTTGGGACCATCGATTGGAGAGATTCCCGATGGTGCGTCCTCTTCAAATTCACCCCAAACCAGGCAACCCTCCCATGGGAACTAATGTCCAAAAAGCGACCTGGTAGGGGCAAAGGGGGCTCCAGGGTAGGCGGTTGAACAGGAATAGGGTTTTGGCAGCTTGCCAGCGGTAATTCGCGATCCCCTGGGGAGCCTCCTGCCTTACACAATATGAGACAAGCCGGGGTACACTTTGCAGAAAAACTAATAACATATTTCATTTGTACAGTTGACACTGGTACAAGATGGACACAAAGGGGAATGAGTTATTAATCAGTACAGTAAATATACAGACGATCTGGCAGCCGGACTGTTTCAGTGACTGATACATTGTAGCAAGCATGTACTCCTTGGTGCAGGGGAAAAACATGATTAAACAGAATTCTAGGAACATTTTTACAAGGGATGAGCTGTTCGGTTCGATCAGGTCAGGTGCAAGACAGGTTCAAGACTATGCCAATCATGGCTCAGAGTCCTGATTGGGCAAATTTTGCCCAATCATGGGCTCACAGAGCTAAGTCCTGCAGCACACTATATAAGGTTTCACACAGTGCTTCAGCACGCGTTTGAGAGGAGATTGCTGTTGTGTTAGTGTGTGTTCTCACTGCCAGTCTGCCACCAGCTACTGGGGGGGGGGTCTCATTTCTACAAAAATATGTGGGATTTGTTCTAATCTGTGTGTTCTCACTGACACCCAGTATTTTGGGGGGGTCAGTAATTTCTACAAAATATCTGGGAATTGAGGTAATGTGTGTCTTTTCACTGCCAGTGCCACGCAGTATTTTGGGGGGTCAGTAATTTCTCCAAAATATCTGGGAATTGAGGTAATCTGTGTCTTGTCACTGCCACGCAGTATTTTGGGGGTCAGTAATTTCTACAAAATATCTGGGAATTGAGGTGATCTGTGTCTTGTCACTGCCAGTGTCACCCAGTATTTTGGGGGTCAGTAATTTCTCCAAAATATTTGGGAATTGAGGTGATCTGTATCTTGCCATTGCCAGTGCCACGCAGTATTTTGGGGGTTATTATTATTATTATTATTCTTTATTTATAAAGCGCCAGCATATTCCGCAGCGCTGTACAATAAACACAGTATAGACAGGGTTACAATACATTGAACAACATTTGACAAACAGTACAGGAGGAGATGAGGGCCCTATTCCCGTAGGAACTCACAATCTGGGAGGGTTGGGGTTGGAAACAGGAGGAGAGGACTGTAAGGTGAGAGTGATTGATGGTTGTGTCAGTGAGTTGGGTGGTAGGCTTCCCTAAATAGTTAGTAATTTCTACAAAATATTTGGGAATTGAGATGATCTGTGTCTTGTGCCACGCAGTATTTTAGGGGTCAGTAATTTCTACAAAATATTTGGGAATTGTTCCAATCTGTGTCTTGTCACTGCCACCCATCAGGGGGTCTCACTGATTTATAGGAGGTTTCTGAGACTTGTAATCTGTGTCTTCTCACTGTCAGCTATCAGGGGGTCCCACATACTTCTAGCAGATTTCCGCGACTTGTAATCGGTGTCTTGTCACTGTTGCCAGCTATCAAAGGGTCTCACTGACTTGTAGCAGATTTCTGCAAATTGTAATTTGTGTCTTGTCACTGGCACCCTTCAGGGGGTCTAACTGATTTATAGGAGGTTTCTGGGAATTGTAATCTGTGTCTTGTCACTGGCTGCCAGCTATCAGGGTGTCTCACTGAGTTATACCAGAGTTCTGGAAATCTTTAATCTTCATACCAGAGTTGAATCAGAGTTCTGTATATATTTAATCTATATACTGTATCACTCACCATGTCAGAAAGACCAAAAAGGACAGGCAGACGCTCCTAGACACAGATAAGAGGGCAAGCAGCCTCTGTGTCGGGAGGCTGTGCCATCTGGTCGACGTGGACGTGGTGCATCCTCTACAGGGGCACGCTTGTCCTTTCTAACTGGTGCTGGCCGTCTTAAGCAGCAGCAACATACAGACGATTTGGTGAATTGGCTAACCAGGCCATCCTCATCCTCCGAGTCCTCTGCCAGCCAGGCTTGTAGTGCTTTACAGTCCACCTCAGCTGCCAAAGCATCTAATGCAGCCTCCATGTCCACAGCTACTCCTGCCGTAGCCTCACTATCACACACGGAGGAGTCAGCTGAATTGTTTGACTACAATGACAGTGACATGCTGCTTGAGGATGTGCAGCAAGTACAGTGCTCGGATTCAATCTCTGAGGTTGAGGAAGGGAGTATAATCAACCTAGAGGAAGGGGGTGCCAGTGATGACACACAAATAACTGGCACTAATGTTGCCCCAGCAGCTGCAGCATACTGCCAAGTTGGCTCCAGTGACGAGGAGATAGGGGGTGATGACAATGATGATGAGGTCACTGACTCCACCTGGGTGCCTGATCGAACAGAGGAGTCAAGTGAGGAGGAGTGTCACGGTTCCCGGATCCCACCATGCAGTACTTAACCCCCAACACTCCACAAAACCCAGAAGCTACCAACAGTGTAGCTGTGAATGATCCCTATCTGTCTGGTCCTTAGAATTGGCCAGGTAAACTAACTAGACAGAAAAGGGTTAACAATATGGAGAGGAGTCAGCCGAGCCAGAATCAGGAATACAGAGTTCAGAATGGTCAAATGGAATAGCCGGGTCGGTATCAGAGCAGTAGCGTAGTACAAGAAAATAGTCTAGGGCAACAGAAGGCAGAATGGTCAGAACACAAGCAGAGGTCAATAACAGGTTAAATCAATATAGCAGTCAGGTACAAGGAGCTCAGGTATGGATAACCACGATCTGGCAACTTCTGAAACTATACTGAGGGTTTTTAAAGACCTTCACCAGACCACACACCCCACTCAAGCCACACCTCATGCAATCACCTCCCTGCCTGTCTCCATTTAAACCGGGCAGTGGTCAGCGAGCAGCATCAGACTTGCTGTCCTCAAGCACACAGGTAGGGCTGGAAGCCCCCAACGTTACAAGGAGGAGGAGGCACAACAAACACGAGGCACAACATCCTCTATGACCAACCATAGCACTAGCCAGTCCAAGGCATCAGATGTCAGAGCTGCTCAGGTGCAGAGCGCTGTTGTGTCAGGATCTGTCAGGGAACTGGTTCCAGGGTGACAAGTGTGAGCCCAATATGCAATGATGGGAAATAGGAAAAACGTATATGAACAAAAAGGGTTTATTAAGAAGGCATCAGAGGCAGTAAACAAATATGAATAAACAATTATGTAGCTGGGTAATAAGAAAGGAGAACACTGTATAAATAATAATCAGAAATAAGAAACTAAAAAGGCAAGAGGAGATAAAGGTAGACCAAAAGTAACAAAACTAAACTACGCTAAACTATACTACTACATATAAAGGAAAAGAGTAGATTGAACTTAGAGCAGGGTTAAACCAGATATGGAGAGAAATAGAAGAAGGAAGAGAGGAGATCTTTAGAAAGAATAAATAGGAAAAATAGAAACGGAAGATTCTTTGAGGCAGAGGGTCCTGGGTATGCAGAGGGGTCCTGGATCTGTAGAGCAAGGGGGTCCTGGATCTGTAGAGCAAGGGGGTCCTGGATCTGTAGAGCAAGGGGTCCTGGATCTGCAGAGCGACAGATTCAGCGGGATGCGGGGTAGCAGGCTCTGAGGGTTCGGATGTAGGGCAACAGGCTGAGGATTCTGTAGGTTGTAGGGCAGTGACGACTGAAGGACCTGCGGGATGCAGGGCAGCACCTTCCGTAGATCCTGCGACGTGCAGGGCAGCGATACCTGGAGAGTCTGCTAAGTGCAGGGCAGCGATGTCTGGAGAGTCTGCGAAGTGCAGGGCAGTGATGTCTGGAGAGTCTGCAACGTGCAGGGCAGCGATGTCTGGAGAGTCTGCAACATGCAGGGCAGCGATGTCTGGAGAGTCTGCAACGTGCAGGGCAGCGATGTCTGGAGAGTCTGCGAAATGCAGGGCAGCGATGTCTGGAGAGTCTGCGACGTGCAGGGCAGCAATACCTGGATAGTCTGCGAAGTGCAGGGCAGTGATGTCTGGAGAGTCTGCGACGTGCAGGGCAGAGACAGAAGACAGCTCCTTCCTAGTGAGAGGTCCACTAGGACAATGCAGAAACGTCTTGCTTTGGGAGTGACCCTATTTTATAGTGGGGAAATCAAGATGTTATGTCTAGCACCTGGTTGCTGGAACAACTTGGTTCTGTAGGAGAATCATTGTTATTTCGCTGAGACACTTTGCCTTTAGTTCTTTTATGGCGCCGGCGGCTAGGAACCTGACATGTTGTCTCAAAGCACACATCCAGGAACTCTGCTGTCTGGGAGTTCTTTAAGAAATGTGCAGCAGACCCCACCATTGCTATTTGTAATCTATGTCAGATGAGGCTGAAGCGTGGGAAAGACACCGGATGCTTGGGTACCACCTGCCACGCATCCCGTTGACCACCTGCCACGCATCCCGTTGGTGCAAAACTTTGCGTAGGTCCTCCTCCTCCTCATCTGTATCTACCCCACTGTATGTCCTGCCATGTCATTGCCTGCTACAACGTCCACTGACATGGATGATGCTACAGTAATGGGTGTACCAGGTCCTTCCTCACAATGTGACAGCATCCCATCAGCTGAAGATTTATGCAGTCAGATTACGTTGCCCCAGCTGCTGCAGCGTAAGAAAAAATATAGTCCCAACCATCCCCAAGCACAGCATCTAAATGCCAGCTTAGCAAAATTTCTGGCATTGCAGCTGCTGCCTTTCCAGCTGGTGGACTCTGCTCCCTTCCGTGAATTTGCTGAATGTGCTGTACCACAGTGGCATGTTCCAAAACGCCATTACTTTTCACGGAAGGCCATTCCAGCACTATATCAGCACGTGGAAGACAATGTTATCGAGTCATTGGAAAAGGCAGTCAGCAGCAAGGTGCATGTGACTTTAGACACGTGGTCCAGCAAGCATGGACAGGGTCGTTACATTTCCTTCACAACACACTGGGTAACTCTGATTGCAGCTGGGAGGGATCCAAGACGGGGCTCTGTGCTGGAGCTTGTTCATCCACCACGCCTTCAGAAAGCTGCTTGTAAGAGGTCTGTCTGCTCCACCACCACCTCTCCCTCTCCCTCCTCCTCCTCCTGTGTCTCTGGCGAAGTGGCAGTTAAACCGACGCCTGACAGGGGCTACGCAATGGCTCAAGCAAAAAGATGCCATACTGTGCTTGAGCTGGTTTGTTTAGGGGACATGAGCCACACCGGGCCAGAAATTCTGTCAGCTCTGCAGGGGCAGGTGCAGAGATGGTTAACACCACGCCAAATTCAGCTGGGAATGGTCGTCTCTGATAGTGGCAGCAACCTTCTCTCCGTCCTACCTTAGGGTAAGTTGACGCATGTACCATGCCTAGTACACGCCCTAAATCTGGTGGTACAGCGTTTCCTTACCAGGTACCCAGGGCTGGCAGAGCTTCTCAGCCAGGCCAGAAAAGTCTGCAGCCACTTCAGACGGTCATTTCCAGCAAGCGTTCGCCTGGCTGAAATTCAAAGAGAATTCCACCTTCCCACAAACCGTCTTATCTGTGACATGCCCACCAGGTGGAACTCGACATTAGCAATGCTGCAGCGTCTGCACAAGCAGCAGAGGGCCATCAACGAGTACCTGTGTGAGTATGGCGAAAGGACAGGTTCAGGTCAACTTGTTTTTTTCCGCCCCCGCAGTGGCTGATGATCAAGGATGCTTGCACTGTACTGTCACCATTTGAGGAGGCAACGAGGATGGTAAGCAGGGACAGTGCATGCATCAGTGACACAATTCCTTTAGTGTTCCTGCTGGAGCACATTCTGCGGGGAACTATAGATGTGGCTCTAGAGGCAGAGCAGTGGGAGGAAGAGGAGGCCTTCCCTAGCTCTGAAGGCCCCAGTCTTTCCGCAGACAGCATTCCAGCGGGTCCTCCTCAGATCAGACAGGAGGAGGACGAGGAGGAGGAATATTTAAGTAGTGGGGGCATTGAAGGTGGGGATTCCTCAAGGGAGGGTTTTGTGTGCCCAGAAACACAAGGACTAGTACGTGGCTGGGAGGAGGAAGTGCACGATGGGGTCATCCTCCTCATTGACCAGGAAGACTCGGAAGCTAATGACACCTCCAACCTACGCTGCATGAGCTCCCTTATTATGCAAAGCCTGCTAATGGACCCAAGGATTCGTGCTATCAAGGAGAGGGATCATTACTGGTTGGCAACCCTTCTTGATCCATGATACAAGTGTAAAGTTACAGAGCTCATCCTGCCCGCACAGAAGGAGCACAGGATGAAGAAACTTGAGGACGCTCTAAAGCGACACTTGTGTAACACCTTTCCAGGCACTGGTAGGTTACCAAGTGATGACACAGGTGCTTTTGAGGCTGCGGATGATCAGAGGAATAGTGGTGAAGGCCGGGGCCGCTTGACTGATGCCTTTTTAAATTTTTGTAGTCCACGCACGATGCCCAGGGACGTCAAATGTAGGCACCCATTACCAGCGTCTTCACCATATGGTGCAGGACTACCTAGGGCCAAGGGCAGACCTGGATACCTTTCCAGCAGAAGATCCACTGGCTTACTAGGTGTTGAGATTGGATCACTGGCCAGAAGTTAGCCAATATGCTATGCAGCTACTAGGTTGCCCTTCATCTAGCGTGCTTTCTGAAAGGACGTTCAGTGCCGCTGGAGGTTTTGTCACAGGCAAAAGAGTGCGTCTGTCCACCGACTCTGTAGACCGGCTGACATTTATAAAAATGAATCAGTCCTGGATCAGCAGCTATCAATCCCCTGATGCTGACGTAACGGAATAGATTGGGGATGTCTTCTGCATTCACAAAACCTCCAGTACTGAACTCTTCCACAATACCACAAAGGGTTACGGTGTGAAGGCACTTGCTGCCATGAAAGGCACATATTTGGCTGCACTGACGCCTGTGCCAGATTTATATCATTTTAATTTTTTGAACCGCAGGGTCCAACCCTGCATTCTTCCACAATACTACAGAGGGGTTACTGTATGAATGCACTTTGCTGGCCTGGCACCAAAAGCACAATATCTGGGTGCACTGACGCCTTTACCAGATTCATATCTTTTTAATATAGGACCGCATGGTCTACCCCTGCACTCTTCTACAATACTACAGAGGGGATACTGTATGAATGCACTTGCTGGCCTGGCACCAAAGGCACAATATTTGGGTGTACTGCCACTGACGCCTGTACCAGATTCATATCCTCAGAGGGGTTACTGTGTGACGGCACTGTTACCGACGCTAAAGGCCCAATTTTAAAGCACCTATTGTTACTTTCATCCAAAGCCTGCATAAGTTTCACCATAATTTGGCCAAAGAATCACTAAACTTTTTCTGCGCATCCTAAAATGTCTTTTCATACAGGCTGCCGCCCCAAGCAGTGGTTTATGAATAGATTAAAGGAAAAGCATTTACCGTCATTTGAAACGTCATTTTGGGGTCCCATTGACTTGTATTGAGTTCATGTTCGAGTTCGAATTCGAACCTTTGAAAAGTTCGAGTTCGAATGCGAACCGAATTCGGGGGTGTTCGGCTATTCCCTAATTTTTACAATAAATCTAAATGGGGTATTCGTTCATATAAATAAAGGGTAAATGAAATATAACAAAATAAGAATGAAATTAAACTAAATAAAGCCTGTGGCGGCCGATCCGTCACAAACGGTTTTTAGATATTTAATAAAAACTGGGATATTTTTAACATTGAAATTTATGTGATTCACCTGATTAAACCTGTCGAATGAAAACACCGAACATCAGGGAAATTCACAGTTTGGTGCCATACGGTGGCAAAATCAGCGCTTACTTAATAAATCCTTTAGACTCACCCTTATCTGTCCTGTATACAATTTAAATTCATACACTAGTTGGTGTGTGACTGTGTTTGAGGAGGCTGGTGTGGCGTGGTTAGAGTTTGTGTGTGTTTGAGGTGGCTGGTATTGAGTGATTGGAGTTTGTGTGTGTGTTTAACCCATTCATTGCTGAGCCCATTTTGACTGTTTTGTGCTCATCATGTTTAAATGTGTTTTATTGTAGGTCCCACACACATTATATATCCTTATTTTCAGCAGACTCGGTAGATTCATAATTATTATTATTATTCTTTATTTATAAAGCGCCAGCATATTCCGCAGCGCTGTACAATAAGCACAGTATAGACAGGGTTACAATACATTGAACAACATTTGACAAACAGTACAGGAGGAGATGAGGGCCCTATTCCCGTAGGAACTCACAATCTGGGAGGGTTGGGGTTGGAAACAGGAGGAGAGGACTGTAAGGTGAGAGTGATTGATGGTTGCGTCAGTGAGTTGGGTGGTAGGCTTCCCTAAATAGGAATGTTTTCAGGGAGCGTTTGAAGGAAGAGAAGTTAGGGGAAAGTCTGACAGTACGAGGGAGAGCGTTCCAGAGAGTGGGGGCTGCGTGTGAGAAATGCTGCAGTCTATCATGGGAAGAGGTGATGCGGGGAGAAGCTAGGCGCAGGTCACTGTTTGACCTTAGGGAGCGGGCTGGGGTGTATTTGGTGATTAGTGAGGACAGGTAGTGGGGAGCTGAGTTAGTGAGGGTTTTGTAGGTAAGGACAAGGATTTTGAACTTAATTCTGCAGTGGATAGGGAGCCAGTGAAGGGACTCGCAGAGATGAGCGACAGTGTCAGAGCAGCGGGTGAGGTGAATTAGCCTGGCGGAGGCGTTCAGGATGGATTGTAGGGGGGAGAGGCGGGACAGAGGGAGGCCAGATAAGAGATTATTGCAATAGTCAAGTCGGGAGATTACCAGGGCGTGTATGAGTTGTTTTGTGGTGACAGTGGTAAGAAATGGCCGAATTCTGGAAATATTACGCAGTTGGTATCGGCAGGAGGAGGAAAGAGACTTGATGTGGGGGATGAAGGAAAGAGCAGAGTCAAGTGTAACTCCAAGACAGCGAACTTGGTTTGATGGGGAGATGGTGATACCCTCCACCGTGATAGAGAAGTCAGGAGGTGGGGAGGCATTGGAGGGAGGAATAAGTAGGAGTTCAGTCTTTGACATGTTGAGCTTTAGGTGGTGGGAGGCCATCCAGGAGGAGATGCCAGATAAACAGTCACTGACTTTTGAGAGGACAGGGGGAGAGAGATCAGGGGTAGAGAGGTAGATCTGAGTGTCATCAGCGTAGAGGTGGTAATTAAAGCCAAAGCTGTTGATGATTTTGCCCAGGGAGGAGGTGTGTTGATGGAAAAGAGCAGAGGACCAAGGACAGAGCCTTGAGGTACACCAACAGATTGTCAAGGGTGAGGTCTGGCATGGGTGCTCAGGAGTATGGGTGTGAGCCCAATGTGCAGTGAATATGCAGCAGACAGGTTACAGGGCAAAAAAAAGGGTTTAATAAGAACAGAAAAATAACTAGAAGGGGAACACTGACAACACAATCTCTAAGCGAAGGTACAAATGGAAGCAAGCAATAGGATAGTCAAAGTCTAGCAAGGGTCTGATACACGATCTCTAAGCGAAAGTACAATAGGATATAGAAACAGGATGGTCAAGGTCTAGCAAGGGTCTGGTACACAAGTAAATACAAGCATAGGAAAGCAGGGGAAAACTGGGCAATGGAGGATACCGGAGATTGATGGTGCAAAGCAGAGGGAAAAATCAGGAATGTCCAATGTTCAGAGGGGATCCAGGCAAAGGGTTCAGGAGGAGATCAGGAACTCAGGTCTATTCAAGGCAAGGCTGGTAACGTTAATGAGGCAGCGTGGGACCAGGGGCGTAGCTTCCTTAAAAGCAGGTCACATCAGGCTGGACGAGGTGCAGGTGATGGGTCAGGTTCAGAATGAAAAGCAAATCAAAGTCCAGAACCGTGCATGGGGAAGGAGAAAAAACACAAAAACAAAACAAAGTCCTGGAACCTGCATATAGAATGCAGGACACTGAAAAAAGGCAACAAAAAGGGAGGTGTCAGAGGATCAGGGGGTCCAGGCCCTGACAGCGCCCAGGGGGCCATGACATCACCCCCCTCCTGAGGGGTGCACTCCGGGCACCGAAGCTAGGACAGGGGACAACAGGGTCCAGATCGGTCAACTGGAGTCAGACGATATATCAAGGTTTCTCCAGAGTTCCGGGAAGCGCCTGACCACTGCTAAGTATTCCTGCCGGACCAATACTCCAGAGGGCGTCATGGAGTAACCCGTAGGGACAGGTCCCGAACTTGCGTATTTCGTGCCAGTTTTGCTGCTTGGATCCTGGAAGTCCTCATACAGAGCCATGAGTACAGCCCTGTCAGACCCAATATCGGGAATAGAGTCACGGGCACAACTCGGCGGAGACTCTATGGTTACAGGGCTCGGAGGGGCAGCGCCCTCAGTGAGGCTTTGCTGGGTACGGAGAGACTTGGCTCAACGGCGGCGACTACGACCCTTTGGCGGAGACAGCTTGGGGACGACTGCTGGGCTCTGCGAAGACTCTGTGGAAGCGACAGCTGGGCTCTGCGAAGACTCTGTGGAAGCGACAGCTGGGCTCTGCGAAGACTCTGTGGAAGCGACAGCTGGGCTCTGCGAAGACTCTGTGGAAGCGACAGCTGGGCTCTGCGAAGACTCTGTGGAAGCGACAGCTGGGCTCTGCGAAGACTCTGTGGAAGCGACAGCTGGGCTCTGCGAAGACTCTGTGGAAGCGACAGCTGGGCTCTGCGAAGACTCTGTGGAAGCGACAGCTGGGCTCTGCGAAGACTCTGTGGAAGCGACAGCTGGGCTCTGCGAAGACTCTGTGGAAGCGACAGCTGGGCTCTGCGAAGACTCTGTGGAAGCGACAGCTGGGCTCTGCGAAGACTCTGTGGAAGCGACAGCTGGGCTCTGCGACGACTCTGTGGAAGCGACAGCTGGGCTCTGCGACGACTCTGTGGAAGCGACAGCTGGGCTCTGCGACGACTCTGTGGAAGCGACAGCTGGGCTCTGCGACGACTTGGTACCAGGGGCCTGAGAAGGCTTCGAGATGGAGGCCTGAGAAGGCTCGGAAATAGAAGCCTCGGAAGGCATAGTTACAGAAGCCTGAGAAGGCATAGTTACAGAAGCCTGAGAAGGCATAGTTACAGAAGCCTGAGAAGGCATAGTTACAGAAGCCTGGGAAGGCATAGTTACAGAGGCCTGGGAAGGCTCGGGGACAGAGACCTGAGAAGGTTTAGGTATAGAAGCCTGAGAAGGCTCTGAGACAGGGACCTGAGAAGGTTTGGGGTCAGAGGCCTGAGAAGGCTTGGGTACAGGGGCCTGAGAAGGCTTGGGTACAGGGGCCTGAGAAGGCTTGGGTACAGGGGCCTGAGAAGGCTTGGGTACAGGGGCCTGAGAAGGCTTGGGTACAGGGGCCTGAGAAGGCTTACAGACAGGGGCCTGAGAAGGCTTACAGACAGGGGCCTGAGAAGGCTTACAGACAGGGGCCTGAGAAGGCTTACAGACAGGGGCCTGAGAAGGCTTACAGACAGGGGCCTGAGAAGGCTTACAGACAGGGGCCTGAGAAGGCTTACAGACAGGGGCGTGAGAAGGCTTACAGACAGGGGCCTGAGAAGGCTTGGGTACAGGGGCCTGAGAAGGCTTGGGTACAGGGGCCTGAGAAGGCTTGGGTACAGGGGCCTGAGAAGGCTTGGGTACAGGGGCCTGAGAAGGCTTACAGACAGGGGCCTGAGAAGGCTTACAGACAGGGGCCTGAGAAGGCTTACAGACAGGGGCCTGAGAAGGCTTACAGACAGGGGCCTGAGAAGGCTTACAGACAGGGGCCTGAGAAGGCTTACAGACAGGGGCCTGAGAAGGCTTACAGACAGGGGCCTGAGAAGGCTTACAGACAGGGGCCTGAGAAGGCTTACAGACAGGGGCCTGAGAAGGCTTACAGACAGGGGCCTGAGAAGGCTTACAGACAGGGGCCTGAGAAGGCTTAGGTATAGAAGCCAGAGATGGCTTAGGTATAGAAGCCAGAGATGGCTCAGTAGCTAAAGCCAGAGATGGCTTAGTAGCTGAAGCCAGAGATGGCTTAGTAGCTGAAGCCAGAGATGGCTTAGTAGCTGAAGCCAGAGATGGCTTAGTAGCTGAAGCCAGAGATGGCTTAGTAGCTGAAGCCAGAGATGGCTTAGTAGCTGAAGCCAGAGATGGCTTAGTAGCTGAAGCCAGAGATGGCTTAGTAGCTGAAGCCAGAGATGGCTTAGTAGCTGAAGCCAGAGATGGCTTAGTAGCTGAAGCCAGAGATGGCTTAGTAGCTGAAGCCAGAGATGGCTTAGTAGCTGAAGCCAGAGATGGCTTAGTAGCTGAAGCCAGAGATGGCTTAGTAGCTGAAGCCAGAGATGGCTTAGTAGCTGAAGCCAGAGATGGCTTAGTAGCTGAAGCCAGAGATGGCTTAGTAGCTGAAGCCAGGGATGGCTTAGTAGCTGAAGCCAGAGATGGCTTAGTAGCTGAAGCCAGAGATGGCTTGGTGACAAAAGCCTGCAATGTCCTGGGTATGGAAGCCTGAGAAGGCATAGAGACATAGGCCTGAGATAAGAACGTGGTTCCTATATGAGTGGTTCTCATGCACCCGATGAACCTGCCAGGTTGCCCGCGAGGATGACGTGCAGTTTCTTTAGGGAATTCCTCTTCAGAATCCATAGAATCCCATTCATCAGAAGAGTAGTACTCCGAGGCCGATGGGTAACGTGAGATACGCCGACTGGAAGGCACTGGAGCGGTAACATAGTTAGCCGTGAGGTGTTGGCTTGAAGTCGTGGGTGTCATACCGGAGGGTAGGACAGACGCAATCTCCATTGGCACAACTGGGTCAGGCTCTGTAGGTCCGCTGGGCTCTTCCTCCATCGGTAAGTACTCAGGAACGGATTCTGTGGGCAGGGTGGATTGGGAATCCATAAGTTCGGCCTGGTAGGGCTCTTGCTGCACGATCTCAGGACCATCTCCCATAGGCAACTCCTTCATGGGTTTGGATTCGGTGACGGATCTCTTGGGCAAGGACTTGGCAGGCTTAATCTCTTTTTTAGACCTGAAGGACGTTGTGTCTCTGACAGGCAAGGTATTTCTCGACTTGGTGGGCAGCACTTTAACGGATTCTGACTTCTTGGGCTTGGTAGGGGTAGACTTGGAAACAAAAGTCTTTTTGGTAGACGCGGATTCAGGTGGGGTGCTAGAGGGTTTGGGGGGGCGCAGAGGGTAGGCCGATATAGTGTGCAGACCACTCCCACAATAAAAGCACAAATTGTTGGTCCTTCTTCTCTGACGTTCCTCCGGGGTTAGGGGTTCTCTGGGCCCCTTTTCTGTGACAGGAACGCGCACTTTAGTAGAGATGCCCCTTAAGCCTTTAAGCAGGTCAGTAAATAAAGTGTCCATTTGCTGCAGGATACTTTCTATTAACCCTTCCACGTACACCATAACAGCATTACTCACTGCGGGCTCACTGGTTGATGGCTACCTCATTCTGTCAAGGGTGAGGTCTGGCATGGGTGCGCAGGAGTATGGGTGTGAGCCCAATGTGCAGTGAATATGCAGCAGACAGGTTACAGGGCAAAAAAAAGGGTTTAATAAGAACAGAAAAATAACTAGAAGGGGAACACTGACAACACAATCTCTAAGCGAAGGTACAAATGGAAGCAAGCAATAGGATAGTCAAAGTCTAGCAAGGGTCTGATACACGATCTCTAAGCGAAAGTACAATAGGATATAGAAACAGGATGGTCAAGGTCTAGCAAGGGTCTGGTACACAAGTAAATACAAGCATAGGAAAGCAGGGGAAAACTGGGCAATGGAGGATACCGGAGATTGATGGTGCAAAGCAGAGGGAAAAATCAGGAATGTCCAATGTTCAGAGGGATCCAGGCAAAGGGTTCAGGAGGAGATCAGGAACTCAGGTCTATTCAAGGCAAGGCTGGTAACGTTAATGAGGCAGCGTGGGACCAGGGGCGTAGCTTCCTTAAAAGCCGGTCACATCAGGCTGGACGAGGTGCAGGTGATGGGTCAGGTTCAGAATGAAAAGCAAATCAAAGTCCAGAACCGTGCATGGGGAAGGAGAAAAAACACAAAAACAAAACAAAGTCCTGGAACCTGCATATAGAATGCAGGACACTGAAAAAAGGCAACAAAAAGGGAGGTGTCAGAGGATCAGGGGGTCCAGGCCCTGACAGCGCCCAGGGGGCCATGACACAGATAGAGGCAATGAGGAGGAGGAGTTACCAGCAAAGGACACACAGAAGGACCTGTTGGATAAATAGGAGTCAACCCAAGCAAGTGCAGTGTCACCGAGACCCAGAGAGTTGAGGGTCTGTAGAAGGAGGGGGTAGTCAACAGTGTCAAAAGCAGCCAAGAGGTCAAGCAGGATGAGAATAGAATAGTGGCCATGTTTTTTAGCAGTTAGAAGGTCGTTGGTGACTTTGGTGAGGGCAGTTTCAGTTGAGTGTAGGGGACGGAAGCCAGATTGCAGGGGGTCAAGTAGGGAATTGGAGGACAGGAAGAGGGAGAGGCGGTTGAAGACTAGTTTTTCTAAGAGCTTTGATGTGAAGGGAAGCAGGGATACAGGGCGGTAGTTGGATGGAGAGTTGGGATCTAGGGATGGTTTCTTTAGTAAAGGGGTAACTAGCGCGTGTTTGAAGGCGGATGGAAAGGAGCCAGTGGAGAGAGATAGGTTGAAGATGTGTGTGAGAGCAGGGGTGAGGGAGGAGGAGAGGGGAGGAATTAGATGTGAGGGAATGGGGTCGAGCGGCACGTGGTGAGATGTGAGGAGGACAATAAGGAATTGACTTCCTCCTCAGTGGCTGGGAGGAAGCGGCAGAGGGTGGCAGAGGGGACCTGTGGGAGTGGAGGTGGCAGATAACTATCTTGTGTTGGGATGTTACTTCTGATAGTTAGAGTTTTTACTGAGGAAGTAGTCTGCCAGGTCTTGAGCGCTGAAGGCAGCTGTGGGGGGAGGTGCAGGTGGGTAGAGGAGGGTGTTGAAGGTGGACCAGAGCCGTTTAGGGTTGGAGGACAGCGTAGATATAAGAGATGAGAAGAAGGATTGTTTGGCCAAGTGGAGGGCAGAGGTGTATGACCGGAGAATAAATTTGAAGTGAACAAAATCAGCTTCAGAGCGGGATTTCCTCCAGGCACGCTCTGCAGTGCGGGAGGATCTTTGCAGGTAGCGTGTCTGGAGGTGTGCAAGGGCTGAAGCTGGCAGCGTGGGGCCTTACAGAGTCGAAGAGGAGCAAGAGTGTCTAGAGCAGAGATAAGCGTAGTGTTGTAGTGATTAGTGGCAGCATCAGGGCAGTTGAAGGATGAGGTATGAGGGAGGTGGTGAAGTAGGTTGGAGAATTGATGGGGGTCCACAGCATGTAGATTTATGCGAGTGTGTGTGCGGGGTGGGGGAGCAGGGTGTTTAGAAGTCCAGATAGGTTGAAAGAGAGAAGGTGGTGGTCAGAGATGGGGAAAGGGCGACATTTGAACTCAGAAATGGAGCAGAGGTTGGAAAAGACAAGGTCAATAGCGTGACCATCACGGTGGTAGGGAGGAGGGAGGATTGTGTGAGTCCAAGGGAGGACGTGAGTGAAAGAAGTTTGGAGGCAGCAGGGGCAGAAGGATCATCAATGGGAATGTTGAAGTCCCCGAGAATTAGGCATGGAAGATTAGAAGACAGGAAGTGAGAAAGCCAGGTAGCAAAGTGGTCAAAGAACTGGGAGGTTGGTCCCGGTGGGCGGTAGATGACTGCCACCCTGAGAGCCAGAGGAGAGAACAGGTGGATGCAGTGTGTCTCGAAGGAGGAGAAGGAGAGGGATGGGGGTGGAGGGAGATGCTGGTAGGTGCAGGTGGGAGAGAGCAGGAGTCCGTCCCTGCCACCATTTCTCTCACCCGGTCTGGGGGTATGGCTCAAGTGTAGACCGCCATGTGAGAGAGCAGCAACGGAGGCCGTGTCAGAGGGAGTTAGCCAGGTTTCAGTTAAAGCTAGGAGGTTGAAGGAGTTTGAAAGGAAGAGGTCAGGGATTGCTGTGAGTTTGTTGCACACAGAGCGAGCGTTCCAGAGGGCGCAGGAGAAAGAGGACAGGCGCTGAGGGATTATGGGAATGAGGTTGCTGGGCTTGCAGGGAGGTGTTATGTGCGATGGAGATAGGATGAGAGGGAAGTATTGGATGTGTTGTGGGGCCAGGGTTAGGGGAAATGTCAGCTGAATAGAGAGTAACAGCAGGAGGGTGAGAAAGAGAAGGTGGGAATGGGATTTGTGGGAGTGGAAGTGATTGCAGCACACGAGAGTTAGAGGGAGACCATGTTCTGAGGAAACAAAGGAGCTCATGGGAGGCCATCATGTGGGACGAGAGGAGGGAGGGAGAGATGCAGATAGTGTAGGGGTCGGTGGTAGAGGGGCAGGAGTTCCATAATAATATATCATTATTATATGAATACGTCACGCCCTGTCAGAATGCTATACCAAAAATTGCAAGATAAATGTGAATTTCCATTAAAATGTCAATAATCTGCAGGGTTTAAGATGATTTTTTTTTTGCTTGTTGAAAACATTAGAACTGGGAACAGGTTACTTTATTTTTCTGAGAAATTACGTGAATTTAACTAAAAACGAAAAAATCATTAGTGCAGCATCATTGTTCATATGGTAATTGAAACGTGAACAATAGTATGGCATTAATAATAAAAATAAAAAAAATTTATTATTATTTTTGTTTTTTATTTTTTACTTGGAACATGGTCATGGTATCTTTGGAAAGGTCAGGCTGATTGGGAGATATGGTGGTCATTTGGACCCCTGCATCTCAACCATAGGGTTTCCATAGGGAAATACGGACCGGCACCTTAGGGGTTAAGGAGAGGAAGCGCTGGAAAGGCCACACTGTGACCTTTCCAGTGCTGCCTCTCTTTTACTAATATCTCCTCCCTATCAGGCTGGGGCCGCCTGAAAGTGAGTGACGTCATCTTGCCTCATCTTCCGCAGTGAACGGGTATAGGTGGTTGGTTGTTTGTGATTGGAGTGTGTGTTTGAAGTGGCAGTTTTATGTGATGGAATTTTTTGGGTTCTGTGTTGTGTATACTATGATTTTTTAAATGTATGTTTTCATTTATTTATTTGTTTAAAAACTCCACATCGCTTACATTTTGCCCAGGGCTGCTTATGTCCTAGTTCAGGGCAGCTAGGCTGTTATGCCTCAAGCCGCCGGAGGAAGGGCCAGGCTGGAACAATTCCCTCCTGAACTGCACCTTGGCAGCACAGGAAAAGTGTTGCCTCTACCCAGCACTAGAACCACAGGTCCTCAAACAGTTAATGCACAACTAACAAACCACACCTTTCCTCATCTGAAATAAAGTTCCCTCCCTCTTTACCTTCTGTGCTTCAGTATTGTTATCCCTTCCTAGCAGAGAGAGGTGTTTAGCTCTGCGGTTTCCCTGTATCCAGAAAACCCATTTTGTGTCTACCAAGATTCCCACCGTGTTTCCACCAGTGTCCCTCCAATCCCCAGTTATTCTTCAAGATCTGGTCAGTCTCCTCCAACTCACCCTCCTCCACCCACTATCCTGTTGGTAGTAACTGCATTTGGGCCATATCTCCACTAGGGATGAGCCGAACACCCCTGAGTTCGGTTCGCATTCGAACTCGAACTTTCCAAATGTTCGAATTCGAACTCGAACTCAATACAAGTCAATGGGGCTGAAAGTTCAATTTTTAGAGTGCCCTCCAAGAGGGCATATATCCTAGATATTTGCCATAAAAGGTGTATGGGGGTCCGGGTAGTGCCCTGGGGGACAGGAAACAAGGACAAAAAGTAAAAAAAAAAAGTTTTTAAAGGGATAGTGAGTTTTTCATGAAATAAGGGTTAAAAATAAAAACGAAAAATTCCTTCAAATATCGTGCCTAGGAGGTCCCCATAACCTGCCCATGAAGTGGCGGATTTCCTAGGATGTATAGAAACACTTAAAAACAAAAATATTACGTTTCAAATGACGGTAAATGGTCTTCCTTTAATCTATCCATGAACAACTGCTTGGGGCAGCAGTCTGTATGAAAAGAGGAGACATTTTCGGACACGCAGAAAAAGTTTAGTGATTTTTTTGGCTAAATTATTGTGAAACTTATGCAGGCTTTGGATGAAAGTAACAATAGGTGCTTTAAAATTGGGCCTTTAGCGTCGGCAACAGTGCCGTCACACAGTAAACCCTCTGAGGATATGAATCTGATACAGGCGTCAGTGGCAGTGCACCCAAATATTGTGCTTTTGGTGCCAGGCCTGCAAGTGCTATCATACAGTAACCCCTCTGTAGTATTGTGGAAGAATGCAGGGGTGGACCTTGCGGTCCTATATTAAAAAGATATGCATCTGTTAAAGGCGTCAGTGCACCCAGATATTGTGCTTTTGGTGCCAGGCCAGCAAGTGCATTCATACAGTAACCCCTCTGTAGTATTGTGGAAGAGTGCAGGGGTGGACCATGCGGTCCTTTATTAAAAAGATATGATTCTGGTCAAGGCGTCAGTGCACCCAGATATTTTGCCTTTGGTGCCAGACTGCCAGGCCAGCAAGTACAATCATACAGTAACCCCTCTGTAGTATTGTGGAATAATGCAGGGGTGGACCATGTGGTCCTATATTAAAAAGATATGAATCTGGTAATGGGCGTCAGTGCACCCAGATATTGTGCCTTTGGTGTCAGGCCAGCAAGTGCATTCATACAGTATCCCCTCTGTAGTATTGTGGAAGAATGCAGGGGTGGACCATGTGGTCCTATATTAAAAAGATATGATTCTGGCACAGGCGTCAGTGCACCCAGATATTGTGCCTTTCATGGCAGCAAGTGCCTTCACATCGTAACCCTTTTGTGGTATTGTGGAAGAGTGCAGGGTTGGACCCTGCGGTTCAAAAAATTAAAATGACATAAATCTGGCACAGGCGTCAGTGCAGCCAAATATTGCGCCTTTCATGGCAGCAAGTGCATTCACACCTGTTCTGTTTCTCCACCAAAGCACTGAGAATGTGATCTCTTAACTTACTGTTGTGATGAGATGGCGATAATTCCCAGTCTAGATGAATTACAGACAGTGACTCAATCGAGGTGACACCTTGAAGATCTGTTGAAGTTTTATTCCAAAACTGTAGAAAATCCACAACAATATACATCCGATAGGTCAAAAAATCATAATGAATCTGAGTCCATAAGGCTTGCAAAGGATTACTGGGAAGGGAACAAGGGTGGAGCTATCTGAACAGGAAATCCCTACACAATGAGGAAGGGAGGGGAGAAACCCAGGGGGAAGATAAGACATGTGCAATTCTTAAAGGCATATCACAAGTCATGTGAAACATGACACTCCCCGTCGAAATCTATGATTTCTATAATTAAATAACTTTGACTAAAGTTCAAAACAAATAAGTGAAGATTCTTTTCCAGGAACATCTGAAAAACAAGAGGGAAGGGAAGAACAAGAGAAAAGAATGCAACATTAACAATTCTTGCAGATCTTGATCTTGATGGTCCAGGCTGTGAGAAGAACAGTCAGTGAGTCCATCTTCAGAGGGGAAGGCAGCAACGTGCACCAATCCTTCTTACCTCCCTTTGAGTCAAATTGATGACTTGTGAGGCTCGTCTTCTTCTTTGGGCAGAAGGAGTACTAGTTCCTTTGTAGGCCTGAAGTAAAAATGTGGAGAATCTTCTTTCATGAATAAGTTGTAAAGTTTTCTGGTCCAGTACCAGTCCAGGAATTTTCTTGCGACTCCAATCATGCGTTCCCAAGAGTCTCCCATGTGAAAGGAGTGAGGTGGGTTGAATTCCCATTTACACTTGTCATTCAAGAAGTTCAGTATCTTTTCTGGTCGAGAGGCCTCCTGAATTGTGGGGGGGTCTTTACAGATGTGCCGCTTGTGACATTGTTTGTTTGTATCAGAGCTGTTTGTAAATTGATGAGCAATGTGAATAAGACGAGCAATGGCTCGTACAACAGAAGACCACTTGGAAAAGTGTTCAAAACGGTGAGGACTCAGCCTTACCCTTTCTTTCACAGAGGTGTTGAGTGTAACGGTAACAGCTCTAATTTCTTTATCCAATTCTGGTTCATCCAGTTCAAATGTAGAATTTGTAGAATTTGAGATGAGGTCTTCATTCAAGAGTATTGGTGGGGATAGCCATAATGTGTCCAGAAATGCAGTAGCAGGTACTGCACGCGTACCTCGATCAGCAGGGTTGAAGTTAGTGGACACATAGTGCCATTGTTCAGGTGCAGAGAACTTTCTTATACGTTCCACTCTGTTGCCGACATACACATGGAATTGTCTTGTCTGATTATGTATGTATCCTAGCACTATTTTGCTGTCGGTGTAAAAGTCAAAGGAGTCTATTTCAGTGTCTGTTTCAAGTTCTATAAGCTCAGCAATTTCCACACCTAACACAGCTGCGCAAAGTTCAAGCCTTGGAATCGTATGTGCAGGTTTTGGTGTGAGCTTGGACTTGCCCATGATAAATCCTAGACTTGCTCCACCGCTGGTATCTGTGACCCGAAGATAAGCCACTGCAGCTATGGCTTCGTTGGATGCATCGGAGAAGACATGGATCTCTCTTCTGGTGGCATTCTTTAACGATGAAGGGGTGTAAGCACGTGGTATCTGGAGTTGTTCTAACGCTTGTAGAGATTGTTTCCAGGATTCCCACCTTTGTTGTTTTTCCTTGGGTAAGGGGGTGTCCCAGTCTGAGTTTTCAGAAGTAAGCTGTCTCAGCAGTATTTTACCCTGAATGGTGAGAGGTGCTATGAAACCCAGTGGATCATAAATACTGTTCACTGTAGACAGAACTCCTCGCTTTGTGAAGGGTTTATCACAGGTTGATGCTTGAAATGTGAACGTGTCTTGCTTAACGTTCCAAAGCAATCCAAGACTGCGCTGTGTAATGGAAAGGTCCGTTCCTAGTTGGAATTTCTTCACACTGACAGCGTAGTCAGAGGGAAAGGCTCTCATGGCCTTGTCGCTGTTCGAAATGATTTTGTGAAGTCTGAGGTTTGCAGTGGCAAGCATGTTCTGAGTTCTAGTGAGAAGGTCAATAGCTTCTTCTTCTGTAGGTAGAGATTTGAGTCCGTCGTCTACATAGAAGTTCTTTTCATCGAACTGTCGTGCATCAAACCCAAATTCTTTTTCCCCTTCTTGAGCCGTTTTCCTCAGTCCATAAATTGCTACTGCGGGAGTAAGACTATTACCAAAAACATGTACCTTCATCCGGTAGTCTATGACTTCATCATTGACATCATTATTGCGATACCATCGGAATCTGAGGAAGTTTCTGTTGTCTTCACGGACGATGAAACAGTGGAACATCTGCTGAATGTCAGCCATAATAGCAATTGGTTCTTGTCTGAAGCGAAGTAAAACTCCTATGAGGTTGTTGTTCAGATTAGGCCCAGTGAGAAGACTGTCATTGAGGGAGACACCTTCATAGTTACATAGTAGTTACATAGTACATAGTTACATAGTTATATAGGCTGAAAAAAGACATGCGTCCATCGGGTTCAGCCTCTCCCACATAACCTACTGCTGTTGATCCAAAAGAAGGCAAAAAACCCAGTCTGAAGCGCTCGCCAATATGCAACATACTGGGAAAAAATTCCTTCTTGACCCCAGAATGGCGTCAGATTTCTCCTTGGATCAAGAAGCTATTACCCACATATTAAATATTATAACCCTTAATATTCTGTGTCTGCAGGAAGTCATCCAGTCGTTTTTTATAAAGTCTGTACAGACTCTGACCCAACCACCTCAACAGGCAGAGAATTCCACAGCTTTATTGTTCTCAAGTAAAATAACCCTTCCTATGCTTTAAGCTAAATTTTCTTTCTTCCAGTCTAAATGGATGACCCCTTGTCCTATGTATAGTCCTGTTAATGAATAGGTTATCAGACAATGGTTGATAATGGCCCCGTATATATTTATATAAGGTTATCAGATCCCCTCTAAGGCGCCTTTCTCTAAACTAAACAGGTTTAAGCTTGTTAGTCTTTCCTCATAACTTAACCCTTCCATCCCCCTTATTAATTTAGTTGCCCGTCTCTGCATTTTTCTAATGATATAATATCTTTTTTTAAGACAGGTGCCCAAAATTGCACGGCATATTCAAGGTGCGGCCTGACCATTGATTTATACAGAGGCAAAATTATGTTTTCATCCCGTGAGTGAATTCCCCTTTTAATGCATGCCAGTACTTTGCTGGCCTTGGCGGCTGCTGTTTGACATTGCACATTGTTACTTAGTTTGAAGTCTATGATTATTCCCCAAATCTTCTCCTGCTTGGATTTCCCTAACTCCGTACCATTTAGGGTATAAATTGCTTGTGTGTTCTTCACTCCAAAGTGCATAACTTTACATTTATCTAGATTAAATTTCATCTGCCATTTAAGTGCCCAGTCCCCCCAATTTATCTAAATCTCTGCAGCGAAGTAACATCCTGCTCACATTGTATTACTTTTCCTAGCTTTGTGTCATCTGCAAATACTGATACATGACTTTCAATGCCTATCTCAAGGTCATTTATAATAAAATTGAATAGTATTGGTCCTATAACAGACCCCTGAGGGACACCGCTTACCACTGGTGTCCATCTTGAAAATGTACCATTTATGACCACTCTCTGTACTCTATCTTTTAGCCAGTTTTCTATCCAAGAACAAGTATTTTCATCTAGACCATTTTTTCTTAATTTAAGTAGTAACCTTTTGTGTGGAACTGTGTCGAAAGCTTTGGCAAAATCTAAGTAAATCACATCCACTGCGACCCCCTGATCTATACTTCTACTTACTTCCTCATAGAACATAATTAGGTTAGTCTGACATGATCTGTGTTTCATGAAACCATGCTGATTTTTGCCAATAACATTATACCTCCCAATAAATTCCTGATATTATCCCTTAGTAACCCCTCAAATACTTTCCCAGCCACAGATGTTAAGCTCACAGGTCTATAATTCCCAGGCACAAATTTTAAACCTTTCTTAAATATAGGGACCACGTCAGCTTTTCTCCAATCCTCTGGTACTATTCATGTCGAGCACTTGAGTCGAAGACCACCTAATCTGATCAGGCTTGCGAGGATGATAGACACCAAAGCATGGAAGATACCAGCATTCTTCTCCTTCCTTAAGCGGAGGTGCAGGCTCAGCATGATCTCTCTCAAGCACTTTCTGCATAAAGTCCACAAAGTGTCTTTTCATCTCAGGTTTCCGATTCAAACTGCGTTGTAAAGAAGTAAACCGTGCTTCTGCATGTTCTCTGTTGTTTGGTAGTCTCTTTCTTTGGAGTACGAAATGGTAGAGGTGCTACCCAGCTGTTGGAATCATCTTGGTGGAACTCTTTACTCATGGTTTTCAGGAATTCTTTGTCTTCTATGGTAGCTGCCAACTCGTTGTCTTTAGATGTTACCTCAAACACTGTGTTGCCGATGTTGTCATCCCAGAAATTAAGAGCTTTCTCTTCGTCCTGTATGATGTGTCGTTGTGCGCTCTTATGAAGCAGTCTTTCCTTCACATGATATTGGTGTGGTCGTCGTGCAGAACAAGAAGTCCGACCATTTGGCAGGACGTGTGTTTTAAGGAGGACACAGAGTAAGGTTTTCTGCCTTTGTCTCGACAAACATTGCCTATGATGACCCAGCCTAGATCCAGACACTGAGCATATGGAGCATCATGTGGACCGTTGATTTGTTGACGAACTTTGTGCACCCTTAAGATGTCTCGGCCGAGCAACAGTAGGATCTCAGCACTTCCGTCGAGGGCTGGTATTTGGTAGGCTATGTCCTTCAAGTGAGAATGGTGCAAGGCAGCTTCAGGAGTAGGGATCTCCTCTTTTGTTGCTTGGAATCTGGTTGCACTCAGTGATAGTGGGCAAATGTATTTTCCACATTGTCGTTCAGAGGAGCAACCACAAGACCGCTGGCTCTCCTACCTAAGACTTCTGTTGTACCAGTGCAAGTAGTTAGGGTATATGGTAGCATTTCTTTTATGTTCAAAAGTTCAAAAAATTGTGTTGTTGCAAGAGATCTGTTACTCTGATCATCCAGAATGGTATACAGTCTTATGGCCTTTTCAGGTTGACCTCTTGGGTATACACGAACCAAACATATCTTTGCGCAGGATTTGTCACAGAGTCCTTCTCCACAGACTTCCGTACATGAAGAGAACACTGAGGTGGAAGGTACTGCTTGATCTGTGCGCTCCCCGCCTTGCTTTGCCTCAGGAGGATTGTTTGTGGGCTTAGTAAAGTTGTGCGGATATGGATGAAGAGCTTGTACATGGTCATCACTGTCACACTCTATGCATTTAATGATAGCTTTACAGTCCTTTGCAAAGTGTTCTGTGGAGGCGCAGCATTTGTAGCAGACCCAAATTTCTTTAAAAGTTCTTTACGTTCTTGCAGGGTTTTCTTTCTGAAGCCAATACATTTCTTAAGTGGATGCGGTTTGTTATGTATGGGACATTGGCGATTTGGGTTCTCGATGTTCTTGTTTTGTTCAGTCTTTTCAAGAACTGTAGCAGGTGCAGGTAGAACAGTGGTCCTTTTCACGGACACTGGTCCTCGATGGTCTCTGTGTGTCATACGTGTGTTTGTAGGTCTTGGAGGGGGTGAACTGAGAGGGTTACCTTCACCATAGGAGAAACTTGGGTCATTCTTTGTGTCTGCAATTCGTTTGATGAACTCACAGAAGTAGGAAAAAGGAGGAAAGGCAACTTGATGTTTTTCCTTGTATTTTGATCCAAGCGCTGCCCAATTTTCTTGAAGGCCATACGGTAGCTTGAGAACAATAGGGTTGATGCCACGAGGGGTGTCAAGGTAACTGAGACCAGGTAAGCGGATGTCAGCTTTAGCGAGTTGAAGCTCCATAAAACATCGCTGAGTTCTTGAAACTTTAAATTCTCTCTTGCGCGGAAATCCTTGGGAAGCTGTGCAATCTTTTGAATAAGGCATCTTCAATGGCTTCTGGACTGCCAAAGTTACGTTCAAGTCTGTCCCAAGCAGCATTAAGGCCTGCAGCAGGGTTGTCAATATGAACCGCTTTGAGCCTCTTGATGCGTTCAGTAGACTGGGGACCTAGCCATCTGATGAGCAGATCTAATTCTTCTGTAGCAGTGATGTCTAGGTCACTCATTGTGGCTTTAAAGGTGGATTTCCATCCTCTGTAATTTTCAGGCTTGTCATCAAACTTGTGAGGCCGGTCTTTGTGAGCTCTCTGCGAAGCATGTATTTAGCAAACTGCGACATGTCCGTGTTTTCAGACTTTGGGTGCATGACTGCAGGTGACTTGGGAACATATGTTGGTGCTGAGGCATTCAACACTGGAACTGGTTTAAAGTTCATTGGCATGCTGGTTTGTAGCTGTGGAGCAGTGTGCTTGCTAGTAGGTACTTGGCTGATGTCAAGGTAAGGTGTATAGTTTATTATGTGCATGCTATTGTCCACTGCTTGGTGAGATGCTGCAGTCTGGTGTACTGGAAGATATGAAGGCAAATTGTCTTGGAGTACAGTAGGTGCGGAGAAGAGACCTTGGTTGAGTGCTTTGGTTGCTGTGACAGGGAGCTGACGTTCTGGAGAGGAATGTGAAGATCTCTGAGGCATAAGACACAGCTGAGTGTCTGCTGCTACTGTTGTCTCTTTCACTTTCACTAGCAGCCTGTTCTAAAACTTTTAATCTTGCCATGGCCATAGCATGTTCACATTGTTTTTCCAAAAGTTCCATTTCCACTTTGTGGCGTGTGGCTTCAGCTTCCTTGCGTGCGGCTTCAGCTTCCATTTCTGCCTTCTGGCGTGTGGCTTCAGCCTCCATGCGTCCGGCTTCAGCTTCCATGCGTGCAGTTCAGCTCCCATTTCTGCCTTCTGGCGTGTGGCTTCAGCCTCCATGCGTGCGGCTTCTCTCATTTCTGCTTCTGGCGTGCGGCTTCAGCCTCCATGCGTGCGGCTTCAGCTCCCATTTCTGCCTTCTGGCGTGCGGCTTCAGCCTCCATGCATGCGGCTTCAGCTCCCATTTCTGCTTTATTTTTGGCGAAGGCTGCCTGAATTTTAGAAGCTTCAGCATCAGCACGGGCCATTATCAGTTGTTGACTGAGTGTGGAAGACCTTGATTGTAGGGATTTGGAAGACCTTGAGGAGTGTCTGGAGGATGCAGAGCGGTGGGATCTGGATTCATGGAGCTGTGCAATCCTTACTTCTGCCTTTGTCTTTGTTTGCAGCACTAAATTGTCTCTTTCTAGATTGAGCTCATTGAATCTCTTTAGTTCTTCCAGTGACACTTTAGTGTTGTACCGCTTTAAGAGATGAATATATTTAACACACAGTCTTTGATAATTCTGATAAGCGACATCTAATTGCTTAATAGTGCTCTCTAGTTGTAATGCATCATGACATGGTTGAGAGAGAGCTGACATGCATGTGACATTAGTACACCATAGATCATTCGTTTGAGACACCAACTCTTTTGCCTGAGCTTCAAGATTTTCTTGTACTTTCCAGGTTGGTTTTGTTAATCTTTTTTCTCTTTTGTTTGGTTCAGGGTTTAATTCCTGATCTGAAAGGATTTCTGAGTCTGGTAGTGTGTCAGTTTGCATGTTGATTTGCTGGAACATTTTGCTGACAAGGAGAGGGTTAATGATCTAGTTCTATAGCAGTAGAGAAATGTATTAATTTTGCTCAGCTCCGCTAGGATTTCTAGGCACTGGGTGAAAAAAGCTTTGTTTTTATTTTCTTTTCACAGTCAAATCACATGCAATGCGTACAGAGAAATAAACTGGTTGTAGTGTACAGATGCACTGGATAAACTGTTTGTAAGGCACAGAGGTATTGAACTTTCACAGCACCAATATCCTTTGTTGAATGCTATGCTGGGACTTGCTTGCAGGCACATACAGGCTTGTGGTAATGGCTGCACTGTGTGAAGCTGCTATTTCCACTGTCCCTACAGCGTCTCCCTGTGTATCCAGAGCTAGCAAGGACACTATGGAGGATGTCTGACTGATCTTTCTTGATCTTTTGGCTGATCTTTCTAAGATCTTCTGACTGATATATATGATTTTTTGACTGTTCTGTTTCTCCACCAAAGCATTGAGAATGTGATCTCTTAACTTACTGTTGTGATGAGATGGCTATAACTCCCAGTCTAGATGAATTACAGACAGTGACTCAATCGAGGTGACACCTTGAAGATCTGTTGAAGTTTTATTCCAAAACTGTAGAAAATCCACAACAATATACATCCGATAGGTCAAAAAATCATAATGAATCTGAGTCCATAAGGCTTGCAAAGGATTACTGGGAAGGGAACAAGGGTGGAGCTATCTGAACAGGAAATCCCTACACAATGAGGAAGGGAGGGGAGAAACCCAGGGGGAAGATAAGACATGTGCAATTCTTAAAGGCATATCACAAGTCACGTGAAACATGACAACACCGTAACCCTTTTGTGGTATTGTGGAAGAGTTCAGTGCTGGAGGTTTTGTGAATGCAGAAGACATGCCCGATCTATTCCGTTACGTCAGCATCAGGGGATTGATAGCTGCTGATCCAGGACTGATTCATTTTTGTAAATGTCAGCCGGTCTACAGAGTCGGTGGACAGATGCACTCTTTTGTCTGTGACAAAACCTCCAGCGGCACTGAACGTCCTTTCAGAAAGCACACTAGATGAAGGGCAACCTAGTAGCTGCATAGCATATTGGCTAAGTTCTGGCCAGTGATCCAATCTCAACACCCAGTGTGCTGTTACAGTTATATTCATTTAGATGGGGATTTATATTTTATAGATAGTCCTATACTGCCTTATGCTGCCACCTAGTGGTCTTTCTGTATTGTACAGGTTTTCTCTTTTTTCCCTCGCTTTATGATGATGCACTTCCTGTGTGTGTGAAGTTCCACCCTTCCTTCTTGTAAGAGCTGTAGCATGGTGTAGTTATCTAGCAGCATATATCTATTCATCTGCAAGCTAGGACAGTATCATCTTTTGACCACATAAAACCTATCATTCCATCATCTGCTGTATCCTGTGATCTGCTGTAACCTGATGTACGGAATAAAGCAAGTCGTGGAAAGAAACAGTGTTTTGGTGAGTTCAGCTATCTGATAAGGATTGTCCTCGGTGATTGCATCTACTTATACAGGCCAGGCATAGAGGTCTCTGCAAGGGATAAATTGCTATACAACGATCGGAGTCAGAATACCCAGTAAGCCAGTGGATCATCTGCTGGAAAGATATCCAGGTCTGCCCTTGCCCCTAGGTAGTCCTGCACCATATGGTGAAGACGCTGGCAATGGGTGCCTACATTTGACATTCCTGGGCGTCATGTTCTAAATTTTTTTAAAAATGCATCAGTCAAGTGGCCCTGGCCTTCACCACTATTCCTCTGATCATCCGCAGCCTCAGAAGCACGTGTGTCATCACTTGGCAACCTACCAGTGCCTGGAAAGGTGTTACACAAGTGTCGCTTTAGAGCGTCCTCAAGTTTTTTCACCCTGTGCTCCCTCTGTGCGGGTAGGATGAGCTCTGCAACTTTATCCTTGTATCGTGGATCAAGAAGGGTTGCCAACCAGTAATGATCCCTCTCCTTGATAGCAGGAATCCTGGGGTCCTTTAGCAGGCTTTGCATTATAAGGGAGCCCATGCAACGTAGCTTGGATGTGTCATTAGCTTCCGAGTCTTCCTGGTCAATGAGGATGACCGTATCGTGCACTTCCTCCTCCCAGCCACGCACTAGCCCTTCTGTTTCTGGGCACACAAAACCCCCCCTTGAGGAATCCCCACCTTCAATGCCCCCACTACTTAAATATTCCTCCTCCTCCTCATCCTCCTCCTGTCTGATCTGAGGAGGACCCGCTGGAATGCTGTCTGCGGAAAGACTGTGGCCTTGAGAGCTAGGGAAGGTCTCCTCTTCCTCCCGCTGCTCTGCCTCTAGAGCCACATCTATAATTCCCCGCAGAGTGTGCTCCAGCAGGAACACTAAAGGAATTGTGTCACTGATGCATGCACTGTCCCTGCTCACCATCCTCGTTGCCTCCTCAAATGGTGACAGTACAGTGCAAGCATCCTTGATCATCAGCCACTGCGGGGGGAAAAAAACAAGTTGACCTCAACCTGTCCTTGTGCCATACTCACACAGGTACTCGTTGATGGCCCTCTGCTGCTTGTGCAGATGCTGCAGCATTGCTAATGTCGAGTTCCACCTGGTGGGCATGTCACAGATCAGACGGTTTGTGGGAAGGTGGAATTCTCTTTGAATTTCTGCCAGGAGAACGCATGCTGGGAATGACCGTCCAAAGTGGCTGCAGACTTTTCTGGCCTGGCTGAGAAGCTCTGGCAGCCCTGGGTACTTGGTTAGGAAACGCTGTACCACTAGATTTAGGACGTGTGCTAGGCATGGTACATGCGTCAATTTACCCTTGCGTAGGGTAGAGAGAAGGTTGCTGCCATTATCACAGACGATCATTCCCAGCTCAAGCTGGCATGGTGTTAACCATCTCTGCACCTAGCCCTGCAGAGCTGACAGAATTTCTGGCCCGGTGTGGCTCCTGTCCCCTAAACAATCCAGCTCAAGCACAGTATGGCTTCTTTTTGCTTGAGCCATTGCGCAGACCCTGTCAGGTGTCGATTTAACTGCCACTTCACCAGAGACACAGAAGGAGGAGGAGGAGGAGGAAGAGGGAGAGGTGGTGGTGGTGGAGCAGACAGACCTCATACAAGCAGCTTTCTGGAGGCATGGTGGATGAACAAGCTTCAGCACAGAGCCCCGTCTTGGATCCCTCCCAGCTGCAATCAGAGTTACCCAGTGTGCCGTGAAGGAAATGTAACGACCCTGTCCATGCTTGCTGGACCACTTGTCTAAAGTCACATGCACCTTGTTGCTGACTGCCTTTCCCAATGACTGGATAATATTGTCTTCCACGTGCTGGTATAGTGCTGGTATGGCCTTACGTGCAAAGTAATGGCGTTTTGGAACATGCCACTGTGGTACAGCACATTCAGCAAATTCACGGAAGGGAGCAGAGTCCACCAGCTGGAAAGGCAGCAGCTGCAATGCGAGTAATTTTGCTAAACTGGCATTTAGACGCTGTGCTTGGGGATGGTTGGGACTATATTTTTTCTTACGCTGCAGCAGCTGCAGCAACGTAATCTGACTATGTAAATCTTCAGCTGATGGGATGATGTCACATTTTGAGGAAGGACCTGGTACATCCATTACTGTAGCATCATCCCTGTCAGTGGAGGTTGTAGGCAATGACATGGCAGGACATACAGTGGGGGTAGACAGATGAGGAGGAAGAGGACCTACGCAAAGTTTTGTGCCAACGGGATGTGTGGCAGGAGTTTATATGTCGCCTCAAGCATGTGGTACCCAAGCGTCCGGTGTCTTTCCCACGCTTCAGCCTCATCTGACATAGATTACAAACAGCAACGGTGCGCTCTGCTGCACATTTCTTAAAGAACTCCCAGACAACAGAGTTCCTGCATGTGTGCTTTGAGACAACAGCGCTCTGCGCCTGAGCAGTGCTGACATCTGATGCCTTGGACTGGCTAGTGCTACAGTTGGTCATAGATGATGTTGTGCCTCGTGTTTGCTGTGCCTCCTCCCCCTCTCCCCCTCCTCCTCACTTGATTCCTCTGTTCGATCAGGCACCCAGGTGGAGTCAGTGACCTCATCATCATTGTCATCATCATCCCCTATCTCCTCGTCACTGGAGCCAACTTGGCAGTATGCTGCAGCTGCTGGGGCAACATGAGTGCCAGTTATTTGTGTGTCATCACTGGCACCCCTTCCTCTAGGTTGATTATACTCCCTTCCTCAACCTCAGAGATTGAATCAGAGCACTGTATTGCTGCGCATCCTCAAGCAGCATGTCACTCTCATTGTAGTCAAACAATTCAGCTGACTCCTCTGTGTGAGATAGCGAGGCTACGGCAGGAGTAGCTGTGGACATGGAGGCTGCATTAGATGTTTTGGCAGCTGAGGTGGACTGTAAAGAACTACAAGCCTGGCTGGCAGAGGACTCGGAGGATGAGGATGGCCTGGTTAGCCAATCCACCAAGTCCTCTGTATGTTGCTGCTGCTTAAGAAGACGGCCAGCACCAGTTAGAAAGGACAAGCTTGCCCCTGCTGAGGATGCACCACGTCCACCACAACCAGAGGCACAGCCTCCCGACACAGGGGCTGATTGCCCTCTTATCTGTGTCTGGGAGCGTCTGCCTGTCCTTTTTGTTCTTTCAGACATGGTGAGTGATATATAGATTAAATATATACAGAACTCTGATTCAACTCTGGTATAAAGATTAAAGATTTCCAGAACTCTGGTATAACTCAGTGAGACACCCTCATAGCTGTCAGTCAGTGACAAGACACAGATTACAATTCCCTCCTATAAATCAGTGTGACCCCCTGATGGGTGGAAGTGAGAAGACACAGATTACAATTCGCATAAATCTGCTAGAAGTATATGGAACCCCTTGATGGGTGGCAGGGAAACCTCCTATAAATCGGTGAGAGCCCTTGATGGGTGGCAGTAAGAAGCCACAGATTACAAATCTCAGAAACCTCCTATAAATCAGTGAGACCCCTTGATGGGTGGCAGTGAGAAGCCACAGATTACAAATCTCAGAAACCTCCTATAAATAGACAAATAGAAACATAGAAAAATGTCGGCAGATAAGAACCTTTCGGCCCATCTAGTCTGCCCAATTACATGGATACTTTACCTGGATTTATCTTTTGTTTAGGATAGCCTTATGCCTATCCCATGCTTGCTTAAATTCAATTACGGTTTTGGCCTCTACCACTTCAACTGGAAGGCTGTTCCATGTATACACCACCCTCTCAGTAAAATAATGCTTCCTGATGTTACTTTTAAACCTTTGCCCCTCTAATCTAAGACTATGTCCTCTTGTTTTGCTACTTTGTTTCCGTTTATATATGCTCCCTTCCTCTACCTTGTGGATTCCCTTTACGAATTTAAATGTTTCTAATCATATCTCCTCTGTCTCGCCTTTTTTCCAAGCTGTACATGGTAAGATCCATAAGCCTTTCCTGGAAACTTTTCTTCTTCAAGCCGTACACCATTTTAGTAGCCCTTCTCTGAACTCTCTCTAAGATGTCTATATCGTTCTGGAGATACGGTGTCCAGTACTGCACACAGTACTCCAAGTGAGGTATCACTAGTTCTCTGTACAGTAGCATGAGCACTTCCCTTTTCCTACTGCTAATACCTCTCCATACACAACCAAGCATTCTGCTAGCATTTCCGCTGCTCTATTACATTGACTACTTACCCTTAGATCCTCTGAAATAATAACCCCTAAATCCCTTTCCTCAGATGTTGAGGTTAGGACTGTATCAAATATTCTATATTCAGCCCTTGGGTTTTTACGCCCCAGGTGCTTTATCTTGCACTTATTAACATTAAAACTCAATTGCCACAGCTCCGACCATTTTTTTAGTTTACCTAAATCATTTGTCATTTGGCTGATCCCTCCACGAACGTCAACCCTGTTGCAAATCTTTAGGTCATCAGCAAAAAGACATACTTTTCCATTAATACCTTCTGCAATATCACTAATAAAAATATTAAAGAGAATGGGTCCAAGTACTGACCCCTGAGGTACCCCACTGGTAACAAGACCTTGCGCCGAATAAACTCCATTTACCACAACCCTCTGTTGTCTGTCACTCAGCCACTGCCTAATCCATTCAACAATATTGGAAGCCAAGCTCAAAGATTGCAATTTATTGATAAGCCTTCTATGCGGAACAGTATCAAAAGCCTTACTGAAATCTAAATAAGCAATGTCTACTGCACCACCTGTGTCTATTATTTTTGTTACCCAATCAAAAAAATCAATAAGATTAGTTTAGCATTATCTCCCTGAGGTAAACCCATGTTGTTTCTGATCCTGTAATCTATGTGTTTTTAGATGTTCAACAATCCTTTCCTTTAACATGGTTTACATAATTTCTCCACTACTGACGTAAGACTAACTGGCCTATAGTTCCCCGATTCCTCCCTACTACCCTTCTTGTAAATGGGCACAACATTTGCTAATTTCCAGTCTTCTGGGACGACTCCCGTTAACAGATTTATTTAACCAATCCTTGTTAACGGTTTTGCTATTACACCACTGAGCTCTTTTAATAATTTAGGGTGGATCCCATCAGGCCCCATTGATTTATTTGTCTTTAGACAGCTGCTGTAGAACCTCCTCCTCTGTAAACTGATATGTAATTGTCTCGTTAGTGTTTCCTCCTAACTGAGGTCCCTTTCCTTCCTTTTCTTCTGCAAAGACTGAACAAAAATATTCATTGAGGCAGTCAGCGAGACTTTTATCCTCTTCTACATACCTTCCTTCCTTTGTTTTTAATCTAACTAATCCTTGTTTTACTTTTCTTTTCTCGTTTATGTATCTAAAAAATGTCTTGTCCCCCTTTTTTACTGACTGAGCTATTTTCTCTTCTGCGTGTGCTTTGGAAGCTCTTATAAATTTCTTTGCCTCTTTCTGCCTAATCTTATAGGTTTGCCTATCTTCTTCACTCTGAGTTTTTTTATAATTATTGAATGCTGTCTCTTTGTTCTTCACTATTTTGGCCACTTCTGCAGAGTACCACAGTGGTTTCTTCCCTTTTTTGTTTTTGCTAATAAGCCGAATGCAATTGCCTGTGGCCTTCAATAATGCTTCCTTTAAATAATCCCATTTCTCCTGGACTCCCTTTAAACTCCTCCAGTCTGATAATGACTCTTTCACACAAAATCTCATTTTAGAAAAATCTGTTTTTTTAAAGTCTAAAACTTTTGTTTTTGTGTGGTGCGGCTCCATCCCTGTTCTTATATTAAACCACACTGACTGGTGATCACTAGATCCCAAATTTTCACCTACAACAACGTCCGATACCAAACCTCCATTTGTGAGTATTAAATCCAATATGGCCTCTTTACGGGTCGGCTCCTCAACTACTTGTGTTTGAGATAATCCCAGTAGGGAGTTTAGAATATTTGTACTCCTGGTGCACCCAGCTGTTTTGGTTTTCCAGTTCACATCAGGAAGATTAAAGTCCCCCATGATAATAACTTCCCCCTTCATTGCCATTTTGGCTATTTCCTCAAACAGAAGATTATCTAGCTCTTCTACTTGTCCAGGGGGTCTATAGATCACACCTACACGAGCTACTGTATGATTGCCAAATGTTAGCGTAACCCAAACTGACTCTATGTTCACCTCGCTCACTTTTATTTGGTTCGTTTTTATGTTGTTTTTCACATACAGGGCCACTCCTCCTCCTTTCATACCTTCTCTGTCATTTCTATATAAAGAGTACCCCGGTATTGTTGTGTCCCAGTTATTTTTCTCACTGAACCATGTCTCAGTAACCGCCATTAAATCTACTTTTTCAGCTGCCATCATTGCCTCCAGTTCATTGATTTTATTGACTAAACTGCGAGCATTTATAGACACGACTCTGAGCATTGTCATTTTTTCCCCCGCATGTTGCTTGCACCCTCCGATTTAGTTTTGGGGGACAATCAGGCAGATTGTTTTTAACCCTTTTGTCCCCCGCTCCTAGTTTAAATATTTCTTCTTAAATACTAATCAGTGAGACCCTCTGATGGGTGGCAGTGATAAGCCACAAATTACAAATCTCAGAAACCTCCTATAAATCAGTGAGACCCCTTGATGGGTGGCAGTGAGAAGACACAAATTACAATTTGGATAAATCTGCTAGATAGGGTGGCAGCCAGTGAGAACACACGTATTATAACAATTCCCAAATATTTTGTAGAAATTAGTGAGCCCCAAAAAACTGCGTGGCACTGGCTGTGTGACAAGACACAGATCACCTCAATTCCCAAATATTTTGTAGAAATTTGTGACCCCAAAATACTGCGTGGTACTGGCTGTGTGACAAGAGACAGATCACCTCAATTCCCAAATGTTTTGTAGAAATTAGTGAGCCCCAAAATACTGTGACAACACAGATCACCTCAATTCCCAAATATTTTGTAGAAATTTGTGACCCCCAAAATACTGCGTGGCACTGGCTGTGTGACAAGACACAGATCACCTCCATTCCCAAATGTTTTGTAGAAATTTGTGATCACCAAAATACTTGCTTGCAGCCAGTGCACAGATCACCTCAATTCCCAAATGTTAGTAGAAATTTGTGACCCCCAAAATACTTGCTGGCAGTGACAAGACACACATCACCTCAATTCCCAGATATTTGTTAGAAATGAGACCCCCCCCCCCAGTAGCGTGGCAGACCGGCAGTAAGAACACACAACAACAATCTCCTATGAAATCTCCTCTCAAATGCGTGCTGAAGCGGTGCGTGGAAACCTTATATAGTGTGCTGCGGGACTTAGCTCTGTGAGCCCATGATTGGGCAAAATTTGCCCAATCAGGACTCGTGAGCCGTGATTGGCATAGTGTTGAACCTGTCTAGCATCTGACCTGTGGTCAGGTGCAAGGCTGTAGCCAATTACAAGCTTCAGGCCAGTGGAAAAGTGCATTGTGGTCCATTGTTGTGCATTGTGGGCGAACACGCGGCAAACAAGCGGAAATGTTCGGAGTTTGCGAACAGGCTATGTTCGATGCGAACTCCGAACCGATCGAACCGAACAGCTCATCCCTAATCATAAGTAACTGGCCCATCTGGAGTCACAGTAAAATGTATTAATCTTCACATTATAATACTATAACATATCCATTCAATTGAATTATATACATGTAATACCATCTATAATGAGTAATTAATACTGTAGAATGGAGGACAACCTGCTCATACACAGTATATCATCATAATATGTAATTGTAGCATGTCATTTTTAATTTTGTTTCTTTTTAATGAACGAACATTCAATTGCATAAATCCGAAGTAATATACGATACCGGAAGTTTACGATTACGATCCGATGGAACGCATCGAGACACGCAAAAGTCTCCAAAGCGCCTGCGCAAGATGGCGGCGCTCCGTCCAACATGGAGAGATTCGAAAAAGAGGCGTGAAACACACGCGAACCATCAATTAAGGACATATATAATTGATCGTTCTTATTTTATTCATTATATAAGCATGCATGGAAGTTTTAGCCTGTAAACCAGCTGATGAAGCCGTATGCTAGCGGCGAAACGCGTTCTGGACGTATGTCTAGCCTCATTTATTGTTTATTTTATTAAATTTTTATACTACCAGTTCCTGCATGCAAGGTTTTTTTTTATTAGATTTGACCAAACAACAAAATCCATGTGCGTTCCATCCTGAGCTTGGATAAGCTCCTTCAAATGTTAGTTGGCACTTGTTATCATGTTATTACCACTTTTTTAACAGCCGATATACACAAGGAGTTTTTCTGTTTCTCAATATTCCATATACCAATTGCTGTGACTAGAAACCTTCAGTACCAAGGCGTGGGTTACCTGAGAAAAAAATCCAGAAAACAACCCAGAGGCATCTACCCACTCAGAGGCAGTGTCTAGGCTCTTGATTTGTGAGTTTATCCAAGACAAGCCTTACAATTCTATACATTGTATAAGACATACTGTACTATTTATTTTCGTATTTTGTTTCCTTTCCCTAAGTATCTATGGTGATGACGAAATTTTGAAAGCCACCAGAATTTCCTAGCGTTGAATTTCGCGCTGACCAGATACTGTACGTATCTACCAATTATTTTTTCTGGTTTTGGGGGAACCACTAACCATTTGGTTCAGCTGGGCATTCAGGTGGTGTGACATATTGCAGGCGCTTACCATTGTCATTGACTGGACTCAAAGACCAGAGAAAAATAACTGACCACGCCTCTTTTGGGAAAACTTATAGCGTATATAAAAGCCCGTGACAGATGGATGACGACCAGCACCTTAATACACAAAATGTTTTTTTAATATCATACATCAACTTGTATAATCCCTTCACACTAAGTCCAGCTCCCACAATTCCTTTGTCTTTCCACATCTGCTCCGCACGCATGCCAAACGCGCTCAGACCGCGCCCAAGCAAGACCATAACTCATTGCCTTGTTCTCAATCAAAACTGCCTCAATAAAATACAGGAATTATCCCAGCCAACTAATACGCTATATACCAACCAAAATACACCCTTCGAATCACAAGAAAATACCCAACTCCACAAACAGCTGCAACCACAGCTCCTACAAAGCACTAACAAAGTGCCAGAACCTAACCACCACTATATACAGTATATATCTATTTAAGGCATTAGACATGTGTTACTTTCAATATCTAACTATTTGTTATATACTGTCTAATTATCCCTAATAGATACTCATAGCATATAAACAAAATTCCATTATAGCATCCTAACAGAACAACAAAAATAACTACATATTCCATTATCCAATTTACATTCCCAAAAAGAAACTCACATTTGGTTTAGACCAAGAAGAGAGATAAGGGGAATAACTGAACAGAGAGAGAGAAGAGGGAAAAAAAATCAAAAGCCTGAATTAAGGGAGGGCTGTTTCTTTTACAGCTGCTTAGGGGGAGAAACGGACACAAGGCATTCAACTTTTTTTTATACTGGCAAAGCGACATATTCCAAAGGAAATCAGTCCCTATACACACACACAGAAACACAGACAGCTGTACAGTGTAATGAAATACAAAACAACATAATATCTGGGGGAAAAAATGAACATTGCATTTAAATTATGTAGAAAATATCAGCAATAAAAATAATAAAAAATATATAAGAATTAGTAAAAATAATACAGAAACCAGACAGCGCGCGAGCAACAGCAACGCAAAGAGAAAATGGCAGCAGCTCGCAAAAGAAAGAAGAAAAATAATGTCTCTCAATGGGAGATAAAACCATCTTGTTATATGAGAAGAAACCAGATCTAATCAATTAAAATAAAATACTCACAATTACAAGCAGGTATGGACTAATCAAAACTCCAACACAACGGAGCTACAATACGGACAGACAGACTGATATACACACTCAACTAGAAACGTCTCTTATTTTTTTATACGACTTCAATTTCCGGAAGAGATAAATAAACAATAAACACATACTCAAGCACTTTTAGGGCCCTATTACATTTCTCGCACATTTTTTGGCGCGCGCGCAAATGCACATTTGCGTGAGGGGCAAAACTCTTTGCGTTGAACATCGTATAACGACGTTCGCGCATACGATGCGCGTTATCGTCTAACGCGAGTGACCCTGTGCGAATGTATGTTCGTTCGCGCATCCCATACTTAACATTGAGAACGCAATGCATTCGTTCGCTGGTACGCGGATGGTATTACAATCTATGAGCCACGTTGTACGAACGACGTTTGCGCGCATATTTCTAACGTCTTTTAAAAGCTGGTGGTAACTGCAAAAAAATAAATACAGCACAGTACAGTTACACATTCTACACATACCCAAACAATAAAATTCATGAGTTGTTTTATTTTGTTTGAATAATTGCTTGTAGCGTCATCAGCCACACTAGTAATTGTTTTGTTAGTTGGCAGGGTTTAAATATCTTTTTTTTAACATTTCACAAATGTGAGGGCAGGCATTAACTCATTCCTTGTATCAGAGTCTACAGAGGCTAACCAACCATTTCAAAAAGTCATTTTCAAACAGAATCAAGAATAATCTATTATTCCTTAGAGCACATATTCAGAAATGCAGGAATGATGAGACTTTTTATGCATAGCATATGCATGGTAAAAACGAGAAATGCACACCGGTGTAGAGGCAATGCTAATGGACTGTAAATACGAAAAGGATTTATTTACTAAGGACTCCTTTCTGTAAATCGTGATTATCAATAATGATTTCTGCGTGCAACATACTTTGTACAATAAGTGCATCCTCAGGGAAAGCAGCAAGAGGCGATCACACGTCCAGCATACCCAGGCGGCCCTGCTTGTCATCCACCTCCTGTAGGCAAATGCAGGTGTCTGAACCATGACACGACGGGTGACTCACATTCTGTTCCGGGGAAGCTGAATAATCCACATCAGCCAGGCAGCCATCAGAGCCCCGTGCATTGTCCAGAGTGTCCCTAAACGTGCCCCGGGCTACATTGTTATTGTCACACCCTCTGGGGTTAATGCATTCGGAGATGAGGCAGCTGTATGTCACTGACATAGGAAGGCAGAGCTCCAGGACGCCTGTACTCTCCAAGAGCCCGCAATGGGGAGCAGATGGAGATGGTGTGAGCGGTCCATTCAAGGATTCCATAAGAGAGACCACTTCGTACCCAGGAGGAACATGCTCAGATGCTTATATGGTCACATTAATTTGGTATCAGATGGGGGGCAGCAGAATTTGAGGTGCCTGGCCCAGTATATTAAGCCTGAATATGCTCCTGAATGTGTGTATCAGTCGAATCTGAATGATATACACTGTCTTTATATGACCGGACGGGGAACAAGAAGGGGGTACGGTGGCTCCTATTTGCCAGAATCTTCCCTTTTCCCTATACGAAGCAGTCCCGTCGGCGTCCTGGTGGCCTCAGACACTTTTTTGGTTGATCGCTTTGGCTTTTCCAGGCTTAGTTGAGCTGTACCTAACAAAGGAGCCTTGTGGTTACAATCGGGCGCTTTGCCCAGAATCTAAAACAGATATGCAATTAAATTGCTTTCTGCTGCCATCTAGCGGCCATGGAAAGAATGGTCTTTAAAAAAGAAAAAACAGTCCGCACAAAGATTTCTGCAGGCAACATTACTGCGCGCGTATTTTTCTGCCGTTTTGCGCGTCAGTTTTATGAACGTTATTTTTTTGACGGATGAAAAAATGCGCGAGGATCTCTGTGGGGAATCAAAGAATTGGCCTTTACTACAATAAACACAAAATAACAAAAGCAAGCCAAGACAAAGAGTGTCCATCCTTGCAACAAAAAAAACAAAAAGGCTCTCAGCCAGAGCAACCAGAAAGGCATCAAGATTCTTGATCTTAACAAGCAAATGTAAAGCAATAAATCACTCAAACATCTGAATGGCAGATCTCACTACTAACACCAACTGTTAAATTATAACCATAAACAAACAAAAACAATTTTCCTATTATAATTACCATATATGGAATCCCAAAAAGTCTGTCATTTCTTCCTCATATATCAAAATTAAGTAAGACGCTGCGCTACGCCATGACGGAGACACCAAAATCAGCCACAAACAAAATGTAGCTTCATCAGCTCATGTCTGAATATTCCTTTGTTAGACCAGTTTATTAGATTTCAAAGAACTTATAGCCAATCAACATACAGATACATTTCTACGTTAGAGTTTAACCAACAATGAGGCACAGGCACTTATTACCATATATGGTTCACAATAAATCTTTTTTTGTATCTTCCCGCTTTTGCGCACTTATTTTCTGCACTGAACAGAACAGGAAATCGGCCACAGACCATATCCTATAGAAGGAACAACTGTCTACATGCAGAATTGACACTTTTAGAAAAGAAGGGGGGAGTCACAGCCCATTTTATCAGAACAGCCTTTTCAATACAGGATAGTTATATTCATACAGAAAATTAAAATCTAACAGGTGCAATGTCAGGGCCAGTTCGGATCTCGGAGAATAACCCTATATGTGTCACCTTCTGTGCTGGCATGGTGCTCCTCACTGATGATACTGTGCATGTTCCTCAGAAGGAAAGACAAAAAGCAGAGGATCATAGAGTAACATAACCCGGGTATCGCAATACCGGATGGCAATTAATGTAACTTACCAATGGCGGAGCCTGCGCATCCTAAAGCTCCGAATATGCACTGAGGACATCTTCATGGTGGTGTGTGACCTTCTCTGCACAGTAAGTAATGCTTTGTGATCTGGCAGTTAGGAAAAAAGGTGGCATCCAATCAGTAAAATATAACAATGAGCTTTATTGTTCCAAATAGGGAGGTGAACCTGAGAAAACAAAAGAAAAAACTAAAATGTAAAGTCCTGTGCATCAGCTTGAAGACGGCGTCTGTTGGAGATCGAGGATCTGGAAGTTTGTTTTTAGTTTTTTATTTGAACCTTCATGATGTCTTTTAGCGCTGCTTTCTCACACTCTTTAACGTTCCTGGACCACCCAGGATAAGCCTCAGCACCAGGTGAGAGAGGTGACAGTCTCTGCGAGTCTGTTACGCCTCCGTAGCGTGGCGCCACGTGACTTTATCACCACGAGTGCCCGGGACGGTGAGTTTATGCAGCGGAAGTTTTGTTCCTTTATTATTGTCATTATTTATATAGCGCCAACAGGTTCCGCAGAGCTTTACAAAAACCAATGGGAAAGAGACACAAATAAACAAACACAGGCACAGATACACGAGGTGCAGAGAGCCGGGCTCAGCAGTTCCTGGAGGGGTTTTAATGTTTGCACATTACAGGTTGGCAGATTGCCTGAGTATTTGTTACGCGCCAAGTTCATACGATACGTTATGACTGGTTTACATACTTGTCAGGCACTCGTGGAGGGGGGGGTCCTGTGTGCGGGGCGCGATCGCCCGGGCAAGCGCTTTATTTTATATAAAGATATTTTTCCCAGATGCGTTTTAACTTGTTGTTTTATCACTTTTCTTTCACTGCACCTTAAAGTGGCCGTGATGATGGCAGCCGGGCGGCATGGACTATATGTAGCATATGGCGTTTTATGGGATCCTCAGCCTGCGTGATAATCACATGCTGTAAGAGCTGCTGCAGCAGCCTGCCGCCCAGGAGTAATGGGATTTGTGCACGGAACTAATGCTATGTTGTTTATACATCAACCTACTATGTCTGTCTGACCATATGCTCTGTCTGTCTGACCATATGTTCAGTCTGTCTGTCTGACCATATGCTCTGTCTGTCTGACCATATGCTCTGTCTGTCTGTCTGACCATATGCTCTGTCTGTCTGACCATATGTTCAGTCTGTCGGTCTGTAAGCTCACCTGCTTTTATCTATGTGACTGTATGTGTCACATCTTCTGCTGTTAAGTAGCTGTCTCTGGCTTCCCTGCAGGATGCAGGATTCAAACACTGCAGTGTGCAAACACACTGGGTTGGTACATTCCCCTGGCAGCACATGAATTGCACACACTGCAGGGAAGCACCAGAAGTCAGTTTACTAGTTAAGACAATGTGCACATTTACGCAGGTTCCAGGGTTCCCTGCTATGTATAGATACATATAAATTCATATACATACATACTATAGATCTTCTCCTGGCCCTCTGTGAGGCACACTGCATTACATTATACAGATTCCCTGGCTCTCTGTGAAGCGCACTGCATTACATTATACAGATTCCCTGGCTCTCTGTGAGGCACTGCATTACATTACACAGATTTCCTTGCTCTCTGTGGGGCGCACTGCATTAAATTATACAGATTCCCCGGCTCTCTGTGAGGCACACTGCATTAAATTATACAGATTCCCTGGCTCTCTGTGAGGCACTGCATTACATTATACAGATTTCCTGGCTCTCTGTGGGGCGCACTGCATTAAATTATACAGATTCCCCGGCTCTCTGTGAGGCACACTGCATTAAATTATACAGATTCCCTGGCTCTCTGTGAGGCACTGCATTAAATTATACAGATTCCCGGCTCTCTGTGAGGCATATTGCATTACATTATACAGATTCCTGGCTCTCTGTGAGCACACTGCATTACATTATACAGATTCCCTGGCTCTCTGTGAGCACTGCATTACATTTAAGAGATTATACAGATTCCCCGCTCTCTGTGAGGCACACTGCATTACATTATACAGATTCCCTGGCTCTCTGTGAGGCACTGCATTACATTAAACAGATTCCCTGGCTCTCTGTGAAGCGCACTGCATTACATTATACAGATTCCCTGGCTCTCTGTGAGGCACTGCATTACATTATACAGATTCCCTGGCTCTCTGTGAGGCACTGCATTACATTATACAGATTCCCTGGCTCTCTGTGAAGCGCACTGCATTACATTATACAGATTCCCTGGCACTCTGCGAGGCACTGCATTACATTATACAGATTCCCTGGCTCTCTGTGAGGCACTGCATTACATTATACAGATTCCCTGGCTCTCTGTGAGGCATACTGCATTACATTATAGAGAATCCCTGCTCTCTGTGAGGCACACTGCATTACATTATACAGATTCCCTGCTCTCTGTGATGCATACTGCATTACATTATACAGATTCCCAGCTCTCTGTGATGCATACTGCATTACATTATACAGATTCCCTGGCTCTCTGTGAGGCACTGCATTACATTATACAGATTCCCTGCTCTCTGTGAGGCACACTGCATTACATTGTACAGATTCCCCGGCTCTCTGCGAGGCACTGCATTACATTATACAGATTCCCTGGCTCTCTGTGAGGCACTAGATTACATTATACAGATTCCCTGGCTCTCTGCGAGGCACTAGATTACATTATACAGATTCCCTGGCTCTCTGTGAGGCACTGCATTACATTACACAGATTTCCTTGCTCTCTGTGGGGCACACTGCATTAAATTATACAGATTCCCTGGCTCTCTGTGAGGCACTGCATTACATTATACAGATTTCCTGGCTCTCTGTGGGGCACACTGCATTAAATTATACAGATTCCCGGCTCTCTGTGAGGCATATTGCATTACATTATACAGATTCCCTGGCTCTCTGTGAGGCACACTGCATTACATTATACAGATTCCCTGGCTCTCTGTGAGGCACACTGCATTACATTATACAGATTCCCTGGCTCTCTGTGAGGCATACTGTAATACATTATATAGATCCCCTGGCTCTCTGTGATGCACTACAATACATTATACAGATTCCCTGGCTCTCTGTGATGCACTGCAATACATTATACAGATTCCCTGGCTCTCTGTGATGCACTGCATTACATTATACCGATTTCCCGGCTCTCTGTGAGGCGCACTGCATCACATCATACAGATTCCCTGGCTCTCTGTGAGGCGCACTGCATTACATTATACAGATTCCCCGGCTCTCTGTGAGGCACACTGCATAACATTATACAGGTTCCCTGGCTCTCTGTGAGGCATACTGCATTACATTATACAGATTCCCTGGCTCTCTGTGAGGCACTGCATTACATTATAGAGATTATACAGATTCCCCGCTCTCTGTGAGGCACACTGCATTACATTATACAGATTCCCTGGCTCTCTGTGAGGCACTGCATTACATTATACAGATTCCCTGGCTCTCTGTGAGGCATACTGCATTACATTATACAGATTCCCTGCTCTCTGTGAGGCACACTGCATTACATTATACAGATTCCCGGCTCTCTGTAATGCATACTGCATTACATTATACAGATTCCCTGCTCTCTGTGAGGCACACTGCATTACATTATACAGATTCCCTGGCTCTCTGTGAGGAACACTGCATTACATTATACAGTTTCTCCGGCTCTCTCTGAGGCAATGCATGACATTATACACCCACTGATGAAGCTACTTCTAGCGAAACGCGTTTGCGGTGTATTTTATTTATTGTTTTAATAAAACCGATTGTGAATTTCCACCCTGTATGATCCTGGGTGATTTATTCCTTCGGCATCCTGAATAGATATTTCTAAGGATCTGGTTTCCTGCCTTGTGGACCTGAGGTTGGGGAATCGGTGGCCCTTGATTTAAATCCACCGATCTGCCTTCTGTTTGGTGCCCATTTATTTAAATCGGCTCCAGAATATGTGAGTATATCTCTTATTTTTCACTCCTATCTGGGATGATACAGTCTGCACTTAATTCCTCCCTTGCATTTTTTTCCCTTTTTTCCTTCCACCTCCATCAACTGTTTCATTGAGGACTCGATCCCTGGCTGAACATCTTTTATTGAAACTGAAGATTGTGAGTGCTAGCGCCGGACACCAGCTCTGTACACTGCATTACATTATACAGATTCCCTGGCTCTCTGTGAGGCACACTGCATTACATTATACAGATTATATAGATTCCCCGCTCTCTGTGAGGCATACTGCATTACATTATACATATTCCCTGGCTATCTGTGAGGCACTGCATTACATTATACAGATTCCCGGCTCTGTGATGCATACTGCATTACATTATACAGATTCCCGGCTCTCTGTGATGCATACTGCATTACATTATACAGATTCCCCGCTCTCTGTGAGGCACACTGCATTATACAGATTCCCTGGCTCTCTGTGAGGCATACTGCATTACATTATACAGATTCCCTGCTCTCTGTGAGGCACACTGCATTACATTATACAGATTCCCGGCTCTCTGTGATGCATACTGCATTACATTATACAGATTCTCGGCTCTCTGTGATGCATACTGCATTACATTATACAGATTCCCCGCTCTCTGTGAGGCACACTGCATTACATTATACAGATTCCCTGGCTCTCTGTGAGGAACACTGCATTACATTATACAGATTCCCTGGCTCTCTGTGAGGAACACTGCATTACATTATACAGTTTCTCCGGCTCTCTCTGAGGCAATGCATGACATTATACAGAGGTGGGAGTGAGCATGTGATTCCCTCTGAGGTGGGAGTGAGCATGTGAGTGTGTGGTTCCCTCAGTGAAGTGGGATTTTAAAAGAAATAAGTAGCTTTTAATTTCCTGTCTGAAAATGTATAAATATTGTGATTCAAATACATATCTTAGTCAATATGCCTCTTTAGTTTAAAAGCTTTCAATACTATGTGTATATATATTTTTCTAGTCACACACGCATCCTCTCAAAGATAGCCAATGGAATGTTAATTAAGGCTGGGATCAAACGAACGCAGTGCGAACGTGCATTTAGCCGCACTTTATTACGACCGTGGTAGCAGCAAATGACGTCCAACGCAGGCCCACACACGAAGTATGGCCGTACAAAAGTTTGGCCGCGCAATGCAAGCTGCAAACGAATGCATTTTTGCAAGAATGTCAAACCGCTAGTACTGACGTACAGAAGGCCTGAGATTATTAAAAAAAACTAAATGACGTAACATTGTATCTATCCTGCACATGAGCCTGTGAGTTTAAAGTTGAAACACTGTAGCAGGCAAAGGATTAGCTGGGAAATTTACTGCAAGGAAGAAAGCTCACACTGGGTGCGGCACCAGTTGACTTTCTAGACTAACCTTTAGAAGGACTTTGTGTTTCAGAATTTAAAGGAATTTTCTTGTTTTCTGCTTTCCTTCCTCTTTCTATGTACATGACTTCCAAAAAATTTCAAGCACAGGATCAAAGAACAAGAGATAAAAAAAAGGAAAATATAACAGAAAAGAGTCTTTCGTTTTTTTTCTCCACATAATAAAGTTGAAGTGGAGCACAGTATCCAAGATGAATCTGAAAGTGAGCCTGTTATGGAAACAACAATTATAGTAAAAGATACTGTGCCACTTAATAATAAAAATACACAGGTGACGCAAGATATGTTGAGAGATGCCTTGGATTCACACTTTGTGAAATTAAAAACAGAACTTCAGTTATTGGCATCTGACTTTAAGAAAGATATTAACACCTTAGGTGCTCGATTAATGGAGTTGGAAGAAAATAACAAGAATTTGAACTAACTCTAATAATACAGAAGACAGAGTTTAACATCATGGAAGGAAAGATCAAATTTCTAGAACAAAAGATTGCAGATTCAGAAGACCGAGCAAAAAGAAATAATCTCAGACTGAGAGGTATTCCAGAGACAATTGCTAACAATCAGCTAGAAGAATTCGTTGAAAAACTATCAGGGTTATTCAAAGAGAATCGAAAAGTCACAGCACGTTCGGTGACTTTTCGTTCTCTTCAATTCGGGGCGATTCGGCAATCCCATTTCGGCGACCCTACGGTGTATTCAGCAAGCACTACACGGCCGTCGAAGTGCAGGGAAAACTCACTGCAAAAACCCGGTGAATACACGCCGAAACCCGCAAAAACATCTAGATTAACCCGCCGGAAAAAGGCGAGCAGGAGACGATCACACACAGCGAAGCCGCCAGAAAAAGCGGACACCGCAGACGAATGCAGTGAATAAATTAGCAAAACAGTTTGCTTGAATGTTTGAAAAGTGAAACGATGTTTGCAAAGAAACTACTGAGCGAAAATGTCTGAAATTTACATATAAAATCCAATGAATGATAATAAAGAGGGCTGTTACAGAAAAAAGAAGTTAAAAAAATCAGATTTTTTTTTCAAAAGAACCAAACCATAAAAATGCTTAAAATATCCTGAAAAAATCTATAAATAATGAGACTCTTTACTGCAGAATTTTATAATAAACTGTTTATTAGATATTGAATTAAAACGGGAATATTTTAACATTGACGCCTATGGGATTCGCCTGAATAAATCTGCCGCACGAAACCACCGAATGACAGGGCATTTCGGGAACCTTTCACTGCTGGTTTGTGTTCTCCGATTAGTTGAAGCATTGCTTTTTTATGGGGATTCACTGCCCTCAAACAGGCACCGAATTTGCAGGCAATTCGCCAGGATTTGGTGAATTGCCTGCTCTCTGGATAGCCGAATGGCCAGGAAAGGTAACCAACCGTATGCTGAATTTCACTGTTCGGATACCTTTCAGCAGCCATTCGGATCTCTTTGAATAACCCTGTATGTCTGTCTATACAAATAAACACAGGCAATCTCTCATATTACACAGAGTTCACAGGATCTATAAGCCAAAGCATATGAAGGATCAGAATCCAAGAGATGTCATCATGTGCTGAGCCTCATATAAGATCAAAGAACAGATTACAAAGTTCATTAAGAAAGAAAAAGCCTTTCCAGAAGCATTTGGTGATATAAAGATCTCTCCTACTATACAAGAAACCTCAGAAGACAATTTGCGTCGGTCACTACAATCCTGCGAGACAAGAATATGAGATATATGTGGGGATATCCAGGCAAAACTCGAATCCATTAGGATACGCCAGATGATCTGAAGAAATGGATTAAAGTAAAGAATTGGATACTCTGATCAAACATAATAAAGAGATACACGTGGCAGTAAATACTTTAGTTAAATGGATACTAACGTGTTTAATTAAGGAGAGGGAATACAATGGATAGGACGCTGGTATTTAAGATTATTTTATTTTCTCTCGCGGTTAATTACACTAGTAAAGGTCTCTGCTGGACATGGGTCATTATAGAATATATATGGAGCAAGATAAGGAACACGTATAAAAATGTCAGATTGTTTTTCATTTATTATACAGAGATTATTTGATTGCAATACCAAGTGGATATTTGAGTTGGTTTTTTTGGGGTGTAAGATTTGTAGAGGGCTCTGGTATGTCTTAAAGCTCATAATATATGTGATATTTGGAGTTTTGTAATTGAAAAAGCACAATAACACACAATTTGTTTGATTCTCTAATAGAAAGCTAGGGTCTAGATTAATTAATTAATTAATTAATTGACAATATAAATTTGGACACAATAAGCACGAATAGTATATGAGTTCTAACGCTAGGTTGCTAATGACTTCACTAAGATAAGATTTACTTTTTTGGGGGGGTTTCTAACAATAATTAATGTTTTTTGTTGTTCTCTTCCTCTTCTGCCCCCTTGTACTCACTCTATCAGATACTGCTGCTAGGGGGCGCACCACACAATTCAGGCCCTTTTAATTCATATTGATAAGGTTGTGTCTATGAGGAATGCAAACTATAGGTTAATATGCATCTAATATAGTGGATTAGAAAAAAGAAGAAGGGTACGGCGCTTCCCAGTGCAAGTAGGTATGAAAAAATTAGTTACCCAATAAGTAACAGGCGTCTTCAATTGAAGGAGGATCAATACCTCAAAAAGAAAACACACATAGTACAATATTGCTAATATACAAATATATGATTGGAAGTATAGTGGCTCTCACTCACGCTAAAGAGAGCCTCACCCGGCTCTGGCAATATTCGCCCGTGGGTAGAATTTAGATAGGCCCTCCCACTGGCCACTTCAGTAGACGGAGGTTTTCAAGGAGTATGTGCAGATGTTGATTCTCAACGGATATGGAGAAAGGAGAGAAAATGCCAACATCGAGTGATACCGTAAAAACTTTGCAATATTAGTTACAGAAAGTCAGACCACTCACGTGTTCAAGAGCCACCAGGGCTCAAATAGAGAAGCCCATTTTTGAGGTATTGATCCTCCTTCAATTGAAGACGCCTGTTACTTATTGGGTAACTAATTTTTTCATACCTACTTGCACTGGGAAGCGCCGTACCCTTCTTCTTTTTTCTATTGTTCTTTCTGTCTTTTAGGGATGACACATATGGGTACAGTGGCGATCGTGCTTTAGGCTCTATCCCGCATAATCATTTACTGTTGCGCCTACCTTTTTCTATTTTTTAATATAGTTACTTGTCTCGGATGTGAGGTCCCTTACGAGCCATTGACATAATGCCTACCTTGCTTCTGGATCTGCTAGGGGTGTGCAGATCGAGCGGCTTAATAGGCTGGATGTCTATAGTGGAATCAGCCATTGGATGTCTTTTATACCATAACACAATACCGGGGTTATTCAGAGAGCGGTGAAAAGCAGGAGAATGACTGGAGAATGGAAAATTCTAGGTCAAAATATCCGATTTGGAAAATGAGATAAATGGGAGAATTTTTCTGGTTTGGCTATCTTGGCCTAGAATTTTCCATTCTCCAGTCATTCTCCTGCTTTTCACCTCTCTCTGAATAACCCTGTATCTGTTTTAGTAGTGTTTTGTTCGTTGGTAAGTTCGGTTCTATGTTCTTGAGTAACCTTCTTAAGACAATAGAATTGTATATCTTTATGTCTGTTTTTGTTTGGATACGTAAACGCTTCAGGACTTTAGAACCGAATAAAGAACATGGTTAAGGCCAGTGTCAAACGAGCGCAGTGATCACGTCCGTGTTGTCGCACATTTTAACGTCCGTGGTAGCATACAATTATGATCAATAGAGACCAACACACGAAGTACGTCCGCATAGAAGTGCGGACGCACAACGGACGCGGCAAACGGACGCAAGTTAGGCAAGAACGTAAAACCGCTAGAACGGACGTGCGGAGTGTGCCACGTCCGCAACGTCTACATAACTTTGTGTGTGAGTGATAAACGAGGTCAGACGGACTGCATTTACAAGTCCAGCATTTATACGTCCAGCATTTACACGTCCAGCATTTACACGTCCAGCATTTACCCGACCAGCATTTACACGCCCAGCATTTACACGTCCAGCATTTACACGCCCAGCATTTACACGCCCAGCATTTACACGTCCAGCATTTACACGTCCAGCATTTACACGCCCAGCATTTACTCGCCCAGCATTTACACGTCCAGCATTTACACGCCCAGCATTCACACGTCCAGCAGTTACACGCCCAGCATTTACACGCCAAGCATTTACACGTCCAGCATTTACACTCCCAGCATTTACATGTCCAGCATTTAGACGCCCAGCATTTACACGTCCAGCATTTATACGCTAAGCATTTATACGTCTAGCATTTATACGCCCAGCATTTATACGTCCAGCATTTATACGTCCAGCATTTATACGTCCAGCATTTATACGTCCAGCATTTATACGCCCAGCATTTATACACCCAGCATTTATACGTCCAGCATTTATATGTCCATCATTTATACGCCAAGCATTTATACGCCCAGCATTTACACGTCCAGCATTTACCCGACCAGCATTTACACGCCCAGCATTTACACGTCCAGCATTTACACGCCCAGCATTTACACGCCCAGCATTTACACGTCCAGCATTTACACGTCCAGCATTTACACGCCAGCATTTACTCGCCAGCATTTACACGTCCAGCATTTACACGCCCAGCATTCACACGTCCAGCAGTTACACGCCCAGCATTTACACGCCCAGCATTTACACGTCCAGCATTTACACTCCCAGCATTTACATGTCCAGCATTTACACGCCCAGCATTTACACGTCCAGCATTTATACGCTAAGCATTTATACGTCCAGCATTTATACGCCCAGCATTTATACGTCCAGCATTTATACGCCCAGCATTTATACGTCCAGCTTTTATACGTCCAGCATTTATACGCCCAGCATTTATACGCCCAGCATTTATACGTCCAGCATTTATATGTCCATCATTTATACGCCAAGCATTTAGACGCCCAGCATTTACTCGCCCAGCATTTACACGCCCAGCATTTACTCGCCCAGCATTTACACGTCCAGCATTTACACGCCCAGCATTCACACGTCCAGCATTTACACGCCCAGCATTTACACGCCCAGCATTTACACGTCCAGCATTTACACTCCCAGCATTTACATGTCCAGCATTTACACGCCCAGCATTTACACGTCCAGCATTTATACGCTAAGCATTTATACATCCAGCATTTATACGTCCAGCATTTATACGCCCAGCATTTATACGCCCAGCATTTATATGCCCAGCATTTATACGTCCAGCATTTATACGCACAGCATTTATACGCACAGCATTTATACGCCCAGCATTTATACGCCAAGCATTTATACGTCCAGCATTTATACGTCCAGCATTTAGGCTAGGGTCAGACTAACGCATTTTTCGCGTTGTCCGTGAAAAAGTGCGTTCGAACGAATGGACGTATTTTTCCACGGAATACGCGATAGCGGTCATATGATGCGCATTTTTGTCCGTGATTTTGTACGGATCATTAATAAAACACTTTTTGTGTCTGGACATGATGTTGGCCGGACATTAGCAGCGTCTGACCTCTCCTAATCACGCACACACGCCTCTAGCGGACACAGCGCACTCTGTACGTCAGTACTAGCGGTTTGACATTCTCGAAAAAAATGCGTTCGTTTGCCACTTGCGTTGCGCGGCCACTTTTGTGCGGCCGTTCTTCGTATGCTGCCCGGCATTGGACGTCATTTGCTGCTAGCACGGCCGTGATTAAGTGCGGCTAAACGCACGTTAATATTGCGCTCGTCTGACCCTAGCCTTAGCCCAGCCCAGCATTTATACGTCCAGCATTTATACGCCCAGCATTTAAACGCCCGGCATTTATACGCCCAGCATTTATACGTCCAGCATTTATACGCCCAGCATTTATACGTCCAGCATTTATACCCCGCATTTATACGTCCAACATTTATACGTCCAGCATTTATACGCCCAGCATTTATACGCCAGCATTTATACGCCAGCATTTATATCGCCCAGCATTTATACCTCCAGCATTTATACGCCCAGCATTTATACGCCCAGCATTTATACGTCCAGCATTTTTGATGGACAAAATGTTTTTTCATATTTATTTTATAACATCCGTCAAAAATAACGTCAGTGAATAAACGGACTGTGTGGCCAGTACTGCGTCTTCCGTCAGAAAGTGCATCCGAACTGCATGTGCGCACAGTCCGTAGAAAATGCGCTCGTCTGACACAGCCTTAATTAGCTTCCTTGAATATTCAAGGTGTAAAGTCTCCCTATAAAAGGTCTATCCTCGCCCAATATCTTCACAAACATAGATTTGATATAGTGGCGTTGCAGGAAACACACTGGATCCACTGATCAGAATCAATTTAATATGAATCATTATGCTATTTGTGTGTCCGCCTCGCATAAATTAAAGAAAAGGAGGGGTAGCAATATTTTATTCACAGAGCTTGAGAGTAGAGATGATTTTCCAAGAAAAGGAGAAGAATGGCTGATACATTATAATTCTATGCAAAATTGACGAAATATTATATACGCTAATAAATATATACGCCCCAAATTATAAACCTATAGCGCGGCTATCCCATATTATTAAAAACTTTGAAAAAATTAAACGGGGTGATGTCATATGGATGGGGGACCCCTCTGTAGATAATCGTATAGCCAGACCTCCATAACCAAAAAGAACTATCAAGCTCAGAAATGGAAGAATTGAATTCACCATCACGTGCTTTATGATGTATGTTTCATCTAAAAGAAAAGGACTTTACCTGCTTTTCAAAAACCTATTTATCGTATTCCAGGATTGATCATATCCTTCCTGACTGGGTTAGAGACGGCTCAAAGAATAAAGCAGGAATTCTGAAAGTAACATGGTCCGATCAGAACTTGGTTTGGATGGAATTAAGAGATAATTACAGGAAAGTCAGAGCAGATTGGAGACTAAACCATAAACTCCTTAAACCCCCAGAAAAGAGATCAAGTAATGCAGGCGACACAAATCCAGAAACCTGGCCGGCTGCGTTATGGGCAGCCTATAAGGCTAGGGTCAAACGAACGCATTATTCCCAGCGACCGTCAAAAAGTGCGTCCGAACGCATTGACATATTTTTTCATGGAATCCCCACAAGCGGTCAGACGACGCGCATTTTCGTCCGTGATTTTTTACGGATCGTCAATAAAACACTTTTTGCGTCTGGACGTTATGTTGGCTGGAGATTAGCAGCGTCTGATGTCTCCTAATCACGCACACAGGCCGCTAGCGGGCGCAGCGCACTCTGTACGTCAGTATTAGCGGTTCTACGTTCTCGAAAAAATGCGTTCATTTTCCACTTGCGTTGCGCGGCCGCACTTTTGTGCAACTGTACTTCGTATATTGGCTGTCACTGCGCATCATTTGCTGCTACTGCGGGCGTGATTAAGTGCGCCTAAACGCACGTTAAAAATGTTTTAGTCTGACCACAGCCTTAATGTGTTATCAGGGGTATATTGACTAAAGCACAAATGAATAGCGATAAAAGCATAGCGGAATTAAATCTAGAACTTATTAATTTATCCAAAATGAATAAATTGCCGCCCACAGCCGCGACTACTGGAAAAATCCAGGAAATGAATAATTAACGATTCCCTGCTACATAGAACTATCAGGATCTTATATAAACTCAGGACTACAAGCTATTATAAAGGAAATAAAGCACACAGCCTGCTAACGCAGAGGCTTATGGGTAAAAGAAAATCTAAACATAATGAAATTATCTTGGAGACAAATGGTTTTACATCCAGAGAAAATGAGTAAAGCCTTTAGATCTTATTATCAACATCTGTATAATCTGGAGAATAACACAACCAAGAGATCTAAAGGATCTTCCTGAATAAAAAGACGCCGAAACTGTCAGCTTTATTTAAATTCCTCAGTTGTTCCTCTTTCTCATTGGAAGAAATATCTAATCATATCAGAGATCTTAAACATAAACAAATCACCAGGACCAGACGGCTGAGACGCTTTATTCTACAAAACATTCAACGACGCATTATCGTGTAAGATGAAAGACGCTTTCAATGATTGTGTCCAAAAGAAAGCACTGCCAGAAGATCTTTTAAGAGGGAATATATGTAACATCTTAAAACCAGGGAAACCCTCGGATGACATTTCAAGTTAAAGACAGATTACCCTATTAAATGTTAAAATTTACGCAGCGGTAATATCAAGTGAAAGGTGATTTAGTGCACAGGGATCCGGTGGGTTTTATACCGGAAAGATCTTCGGTAGATCATATAAGAACTATAATGAATGTGCTGGATGATGCTGGTAGTGAGAGGTATCCCTTGCTGATCCTGTCATTGGATGCTGAGAAGGCTTTCAACAGCGTCAGCTGGGATTTCATTGGAGGGACATTAACAGCCTTTGGATTCAGGGATGAAATATACGATGCTATTATAACACTCTATACAGTCCCTTCAGGTAGGGTGGTTGGTAGTGGGTTAAATTCAAAATGATTCGCAATAAATAACGGTACCAGGTAAGGGTGCCCTCTCTCACCATTACTGTGTGTGTTAACTATGGAAATATTGCCGGAAGATATTAGGAGCAATGGTAAGATTAAAGGGGCAGGAAAAGATATTAAAATAAAACTGTACGCAGATGACGTGATTCTTTTGATGAAGGATCCGATTGAATCCCTTGTAGAATTAATGAAGGTAATAGATATAGTATAGTCTCTAACTATAAATGAAAGGTTAAAAAGTTCGAAGCTCTAACATTAAATATGAACCAAGAAGAGACCGTCATTATGGCCAAGGAATTAGATTTTGTGTGGGCAAAACATTTTATAACATACCTGGGGATCAGATTAACATCAAAAGTAAATAGTTTGCTTGAAACAAACACACTGATGTTTATTAACCCCTTAACGCCGCAGGACGTACATTTACATCCTGCATTAGGCGGGCTTTGACGCCGCAGGACGTAAATGTACGTCCTCGGCGTTTACAGCCCCCCTCGCTTAATACTTACCTCCTCCGGTCGCTCCCACGCTGCTCTGACTCCCACGGAGTCAGATCAGTGTGATCCCTCCTCCGGCGCTGTGACGTCAGTTTCAGGCGTCCCCCCCCGCCGGAGCAGGGGAAGCGCCTGGAGGGGAGGGGAGGGATCCTTCGGATCCCTCTATCTCCCAATCGCCTGGTCCCCAGCGGCTGTGGCCAGAATCGCTGGAAGGGTCACAGCCTGACCTTTCCAGCGATGTATGGGGGGTTAACCCCTTAGTTGCCAGGTCGCGACCGGGCACTAATTTGTGCCCGTTCGCGGTCTATTTCCGGTGGGGGCCGCCATCTTGGATGGCAGCCCCCACCTCTGGGTCACCCCCCGGTCAACTGACTCATCGCGCCATGCGCGATGATGTCAGTTAACCGGGAACCCCCTAGCTGCAAAGGGATTTCCTATGGAAATCCCTTGCAGGAGATAGGGGGGTTCTTTGAAACCCTTTATCTCCTGATCGGTGGCAGCTAGGGGGTCATGGCTGATATTTCTGGAAAGGCCAGAGCATGGCCTTTCCAATGATATCAAACATGACCATGGTAAAAGTAAAATAAGTGTAAAAAAAGTAAAAATAAAAATAATAAAAAAATAATAAATTAAATAATAAAAAATTATAAATATAATAATAAAAAAAAATTGTTTTTTTAATGCAGCGCTATTGTTCACATTTCAATTATAATGTGAACAATGATGCTTCACTAATGATTTTTTTTTTGGGGGGTTTAGCTAAAATCCCGCAATTTCTCCCCAAAAAAAAAAATGGGTTCCCCGTTCTAATTTTTTTAACAAATCTACCCAATAGAATATGACCGCAGAGCCTCGGATAATAAAATTTAAAAAAAAAAACACTTTACACACTGTGGAAGATTGAAATTTTATTGAAAATTCACATTTTTTTACATTTTTTGTTATACATATAATAATGATATATTATTAATCTGCCGAGTCTGACGGAAAGAACGATATATAATTTGTCTGGGTGGTATAAGAATACGTGACTTAAAAATGGTCAAAATGAGCTCAGCAAACTTCTACTTCAGAAACAGCGCCGAAGTTGTAAAATTACTCCCGTCCTTAAGGGGTTAAACTGATGGAGAAACCGTGCTATATCCTGGCTAGGCAGAATCAATACGGTTAAGTCATATGTATTGCCCAAATTAACATATATATTAACATTGATAGCCATGAAGTTACCATTGAGCTGGTGTCAAATGATTCAAAGTTTATCTGGGAGAGAAAGCCCCTAGAATAAAACAAGCCTTGCTTTGCAGAAAAAGGAAAAATGGGGGGCTAGGGGTCGCAATTATAAGGGACTATTCCCAGACATATCATCTTTTTCATGCTTGTAATTCTATGGCTCTTGAGTCAAGTGAAAGTTGGTACGACCTGGAACTCCCTAAAATTACCCCTTATAAGGACGCGGCTTCTATTTTTTGGCTTAAGGAAAATCTAGAGCATTGATTAGAAACATGGAAATTACTTCTTTAAAACATATATTACTCTTTTGGTACACATTTAAAACAAATTCTAAACTAGGAAACGGGGTCCTTCCTATTGTCTCCATGAATGTGCTGAATGATCTTATAGATTCATTTTCAGCCAATAATTGGGTTAATAAGGGCATTGTATATATACAGAGGCATGAAAAAGTATGTGAACCCTTTGGGATTACGTGGAGTTTTGCATATGAATTGGTCATAAAATGTGCTCTGATATTCATCTAAGTCACAACAATTTGAAAAACACAGTCTGCTTAAAATAATACAACACAACACATTATATGTTTTTATTGAACAGAACATGTAAACATTCACAGTGCAGGGTGGAAAAAGTATGTGAACCCCTAGCCTAATGACTTCTCCAAGAGCTAATTGGAGCCAGGAGTGAGCCAACCTTGAGTCCAATCAACAAGTGATTATTGTGTGATTATTATTGGATCTGTTGCTGAAAGCTGTCCTGCCCTTTAAAAACACACACCAGTTTTGGGTTTACTGCTTTCAAGAAGCACTGCCTGCAGGGCCGGATTAACATAGGTTCAGATGGAGCAGCAGCTCCAGGCCCATGCCTCAGAATAGGCCCAGAGAAAGGATAACTAAGTGTGCATTTGGACCCCTGTATCTCCATCTCCATAGCAGCTACAGGACATGGCCTTTCCAATGATACCAAACATGACCTTCCTTCAGCGACGCCGGGAAAGTTCCCGCGCGCGCGCTCGTTGGAAGGACCCCAGCCGCGATCACCTGGTCCACGTGGTCGCGGCTGGGGTCCTTCCAAGGAGCGCGCGCGCGCGCGCGAAGACTTTACCGGCGCGCGCTGAAGGAAGGTAAGTATGAGCGGAGAGTGGGGGGGCATATCCATGAGCTGGGGGGCATTATCACATGAGCAGGGGGGGCATATCCATGTGCTGGGGGGCATATCCATGAGCAGGGGGGGCATATCCACGAGCTGGGGGCATATCCATGAGCAAGGGGGGCATATCCATGAGCAAGGGGGGCATATCCATGAGCAGGGGGGCATATCCATGAGCAAGGGGGGCATATCCATGAGCAGGGGGGGCATATCCATGAGCAGGGGGGCATATCCATGAGCTGGGGGGCATATCCATGAGCAAGGGGGGCATATCCATGAGCAGGGGGGGCATATCCACGAGCTGGGGGCATATCCATGAGCAAGGGGGGCATATCCATGAGCAAGGGGGGCATATCCATGAGCAGGGGGGCATCCATGAGCAAGGGGGGCATATCCATGAGCAGGGGGGGCATATCCATGAGCAGGGGGGGCATATCCATGAGCTGGGGGCATATCCATGAGCAAGGGGGGCATATCCATGAGCAGGGGGGCATATCCATGAGCAGGGGGGCATATCCATGAGCAGGGGGGGCATATCCATGAGCAAGGGGGGGGGCATATCCATGAGCAGGGGGGGCATATCCATGAGCAAGGGGGCATATCCATGAGCAGGGGGGCATATCCATGAGCAAGGGGGCATATCCATGAGCAAGGGGGCATATCCATGAGCTGGGGGGCATATCCATGAGCTGGGGGGCATATCCATGAGCAGGGGGGCATATCCATGAGCAAGGGGGGCATATCCATGAGCAAGGGGGGCATATCCATGAGCAAGGGGGGGCATATCCATGAGCAGGGGGGCATATCCATGAGCTGGGGGGCAATTATCCATGAGCTGGGGTCAGGATATCCATGAGCTGGGGCAATATCCATGAGACCTGGGGGCTTTATAGAAGGTCTGTTCTTATTGGAAAGCGGTCACATGACATAAAATAAAAGTATCGGTAATTGGTATCGGTGAGTACTTGAACAAAAGTATCTGTACTCGTACTCGGTCTTAAAAAAGTGGTATCGGTGCATCCCTACAGAAAAGGTTTGGATGATGAAATAGGAAAAATAAATTTTACACTCTTTAATTTTTCATTCAGAGTTCAATCATTTAATCACACAGTATCTGCCTGACTAGATATATCTGTATCTGCACTATTAAATAGCCAAAAATATATGTTTTCATTTCACTAAATTACATAAAAAGCCCACGAAAATCATCAGCTCCAGGCCCATAGAGATCTTAATCCGGGCCTGACTGCCTGATGTGAACCATGCCTCGCAGAAAAGAGCTCTCAGAAGACCTACGATCAAGAATTGTTGACTTGCATGAAGCTGGAAAGGGTTACAAAAGTATCTCCAAAAGCCTTGATGTTCATGTGTCCACGATAAGATAGACTGTCTACAAATGGAGAAAGTTCAGCACTGTTGCTACTCTCCCTAGGCGTGGTCGTCCTGTAAAGATGACTGCAAGAGCACAGCGCAGAATGCTTAATGAGGTAAAGAAGACTCCTAAAGTGTCAGCTAAAGACTTACAGAAATCTCTGGCACATGCTAACATTTTTGTTGACACATCTACAATAAGGAAAACATTAAACAAGAATGGAGTACATGGGAGGACACCACGGAGGAAGCCATTGCTGTCCAAAAAGAATATTGCAGCACGTTTGAAGTTTGCAAAAGAGCACCTGGATGTTCCACATCACTACTGGCAAAATATTCTGTGGACAGATGAAACCAAAATTGAGTTGTTTGGAAAAAACACACAACACTATGTGTGGAGAAAAAAAGGCATAGCACTCCAACATCAAAACCTCATCCCCACTGTAAAACATGGCGGAAGGAGCATCATGGTTTGGGGCTGCTTTGCTGCCTCAGGGCCTGGACGGATTGTTGTCATTTGTGGAAAAATAAATTCCAGAGTTTATCAAGACATTTTGCAGGAAAACGTAAGACCATCTGTCCGCCAACTGAAGCTCCGCAGATGATGGGTGATGCAACAGGACAATGACTCAAGCATACAAGCAATTCAACAAAAGAATGGCTTCAACAAAACAAAATACGCCTTCTGGAGTGGCCCAGTCAGAGTCCTGACCTCCACCCGACTGAAATGCTGTGGCATGACCTTAAGAGAGCGATTCACACAGACATCCCAGGAATATTGCTACCCTGTAACCGTTTTGTGAAGAGGAGTGGTCCAAAATTACTCCAGATCGTTATGCAGGTCTGATCTGCAACTACAGGAAATGTTTGGTTGAGGTTATTGCTGCCAAAGGATGGTCAACCAGTTATGAAGTCCAAGGGTTCACATACTTTTTCCACCCTGCACTGGGAATGTTTACATGTTATGTTCAATAAACACATGAAAACATATAATGTTTGTGTTGTATTATTTTAAGCAGACTGTGTTTTTCAAATTGTTGTGACTTAGATGAAGATCAGAGACATTTTATGAGAAGGATACATTGAGATGTTCTGGGTTCAAGAACATTGAAGTGTTACAGTTACAGAAATACAAAGTAATACAATGCAAGATATAAAAATCTATACTATAAAAGGATAAGCTAAAAACTGTCCGTCGCCAAAACCCTACTGCGCATGCGCGACGGACATTTGAAAGCGGCCGTTAGAACACACAGGTAGCTGCGCGTGCCGGCCGCGTGAAAAAAAAAAAAACGGCACGAGCCGCGCGCAGCTACCCGTGTGTTTACATGGCCAGATGCCCCGATCCTCCAGCGGTGACCGTCCTCCGGCTGCCGGCGGGCCTCCAGGCTCAGGCGAGCCCCCGGCTCGGTTTGGGCCTACAGGCCCAGCCGAGCCGGGGACTCGCCTAAGCCTAGAGGCCGCCGAGCAGCCAGCGGCAGCCGGAGAAGGTCACCGCTGGAGGATCGGGGCCGAAGTTCCCAAACAAATACACCCCAAAATCGGCCCTGAGCTCCAGCGGAGACCTCCTCCGGCTGCCGCTGGCTGCTCGGCGGCCCTCTAGGCTTAGGCGAGCCCCCGGCTCGGTTTGGGCCTACAGGCCCAGCTGAGCCGGGGACTCGCCTAAGCCTAGAGGCCCGCCGAGCAGCCAGCGGCAGCCGGAGAAGGTCACCGCTGGAGGATCGGGGCCGAAGTTCCCAAACAAATACACCCCAAAATCGGCCCTGAGCTCCAGCGGAGACCTCCTCCGGCTGCCGCTGGCTGCTCGGCGGCCCTCTAGGCTTAGGCGAGCCCCCGGCTCGGTTTGGCCTACAGGCCCAGCCGAGCCGGGGACTCGCCTAAGCCTAGAGGCCCGCCGAGCAGCCAGCAGCAGCCGGGAAAGGTCACCGCTGGAGGATCGGGGCCGAAGTTCCCAAACAAACACACCCCAAAATCGGCCCTGAGCTCCAGCGGAGACCTCCTCCGGCTGCCGCTGGCTGCTCGGCGGCCCTCTAGGCTTAGGCGAGCCCCCGGCTCGGTTTGGGCCTACAGGCCCAGCTGAGCCGGGGACTCGCCTAAGCCTAGAGGCCCGCCGAGCAGCCAGCGGCAGCCGGAGAAGGTCACCGCTGGAGGATCGGGGCCGAAGTTCCCAAACAAATACACCCCAAAATCGGCCCTGAGCTCCAGCGGAGACCTCCTCCGGCTGCCGCTGGCTGCTCGGCGGCCCTCTAGGCTTAGGCGAGCCCCCGGCTCGGTTTGGGCCTACAGGCCCAGCCGAGCCGGGGACTCGCCTAAGCCTAGAGGCCCGCCGAGCAGCCAGCAGCAGCCGGAGAAGGTCACCGCTGGAGGATCGGGGCCGAAGTTCCCAAACAAACACACCCCAAAATCGGCCCTGAGCTCCAGCGGAGACCTCCTTCCGGCTGCCGCTGGCTGCTCGGCGGCCCTCTAGGCTTAGGCGAGCCCCCGGCTCGGTTTGGGCCTACAGGCCCAGCTGAGCCGGGGACTCGCCTAAGCCTAGAGGCCCGCCGAGCAGCCAGCGGCAGCCGGAGAAGGTCACCGCTGGAGGATCGGGGCCGAAGTTCCCAAACAAATACACCCCAAAATCGGCCCTGAGCTCCAGCGGAGACCTCCTCCGGCTGCCGCTGGCTGCTCGGCGGCCCTCTAGGCTTAGGCGAGCCCCCGGCTCGGTTTGGGCCTACAGGCCCAGCCGAGCCGGGGACTCGCCTAAGCCTAGAGGCCCGCCGAGCAGCCAGCAGCAGCCGGAGAAGGTCACCGCTGGAGGATCGGGGCCGAAGTCCCCAAACAAACACACCCCAAAATCGGCCCTGAGCTCCAGCGGAGACCTCCTCCGGCTGCCGCTGGCTGCTCGGCGGCCCTCTAGGCTTAGGCGAGCCCCCGGCTCGGTTTGGGCCTACAGGCCCAGCCGAGCCGGGGACTCGCCTAAGCCTAGAGGCCCGCCGAGCAGCCAGCGGCAGCCGGAGAAGGTCACCGCTGGAGGATCGGGGCCGAAGTTCCAAAAAATACACCCCAAAATCGGCCCTGAGCTCCAGCGGAGACCTCCTCCAGCTGCCGCTGGCTGCTCGGCGGCCCTCTAGGCTTAGGCGAGCCCCCGGCTCGGTTTGGGCCTACAGGCCCAGCTGAGCCGGGGACTCGCCTAAGCCTAGAGGCCCGCCGAGCAGCCAGCGGCAGCCGGAGAAGGTCACCGCTGGAGGATCGGGGCCGAAGTTCCCAAAAAATACACCCCAAAATCGGCCCTGAGCTCCAGCGGAGACCTCCTCCAGCTGCCGCTGGCTGCTCGGCGGGCCTCTAGGCTTAGGCGAGCCCCCGGCTTGGCTTGCGCCTACAGGCCCAGCCGAGCCGGACTCGCCTAAGCGTAGAGGCCGGCCAAGCAGCCTGCTCGGCCGGAGGAGGTCACCGCTGGAGCTCAGGGCCGATGTTGCCTAACACATACTCACCGACATCGGCCCTTAGCTCCTCCAGCGATGCGGTCCCGCTTGCAGCATCCTCTCTCTCTCTGTTGCTCGCCGGAATGACGTCACGAAAGCCTTTGACCCCGGGGGGTCAAAGGCTTTCGTGACATCATCCTGGCGAGCAACGGAGAGAGAGAGGATGCTGCAAGCGGGACCGCCATCGCTGGAGGAGCTAAGGGCCGATGTCGGTGAGTATGTGTGGAACCGGTGGAGGACTCGAGGCCGATGTAGGTGAGTATGTGCTCTACACACACACACACACACCCTGCTTGCTCGGCCGGTATCCAAGCTTAGGCGAGCCCCCGGCTTGGCTTGGGCCTAGAGGCCCTGCCGAGCCGGGGACTCGCCTGAGCATGGAGGCCGGTCGAGTTGCATGCTCGGGCGTCCTCCAGGCTCAGGCGAGTCCCCGGCTCGGCTGGGCCTCTAGGCTCACGCCAAGCCGGGGGCTCGCCTAAGCTTGGTCGGCATCCAGGCTCAGGCGAGCCCCCGGCTTGGCTTGGGCCTAGAGGCCCAGCCGAGCCAGGGACTCACCTGAGCCTGGAGGACGGCCGAGCATGCAACTCGACCGGCCTCCATGCTCAGGCGAGTCCCCGGCTCTGCTGGGCCTCTAGGCCCAAGCCGGGGGCTCGCCTAAGCTTGGATACCGGCCGAGTAAGCAGGGTGGGTGTGGAGAGCACATACTCACCTACATTAGCCCTGAGCTCCAGCGGTGACTGTCCTCCGGCTGTCGCAGGCTGCTCGGCCGGCCTCCAGGCTCAGGCGAGCCCCCGGCTTGGCTTGGGCCTACAGGCCCAGCCGAGCCGGGGGCTCGCCTAAGCCTGGAGGCCGGCCGAGCAGCCTGCGACAGCCACCGCTGAGGCTCCGGGCCAATGTAGGGGGATGTTGCCTACACATACTCACCTACATCGGCCCTTAGCTCCTCCAGCGATGGCGGTCCCGCTTCCAGCGTCCTCTCTCGCTCCGTTGTTCGCCGGAATGACGTCACGAAAGCCTTTGACCCCGGGGGTCAAAGGCTTTCGTGACGTCATCCCGGCGACCAACGGAGCGAGAGAGGACGCTGGAAGCGGGACGCGGGACCGCCATCGCTGGAGGGCCGATGTAGGTGAGTATATCCACGAGCGGGGGGGCCATATCCACGAGCGGGGAGGGCCATATCCATGAGCGGGGGGGCCATATCCACGAGCGGGGGGGCCATATCCACGAGCGCGGGGCCATATCCACGAGCGGGCGGGGGGCGATATCCACGAGCGGGGGGCGATATCCACGTGCTGGGGCGATATCCACGAGCTGGGGGCAGTATCCACGAGCTGGGGGCAGTATCCACGTGCTGGGGCAGTATCCACGTGCTGGGGAGTATCCACGTCCTGGGGCAGTATCCATCCACGTGCTGGGGCAGTATCCACGTGCTGGGGCAGTATCCACGAGCTGGGGGCAGTATCCACGAGCTGGTGGCAATATCCACGAGCTGGGGGCAGTATCCACGAGCTGGGGCAGTATCCACGTGCTGGGGCAGTATCCACGAGCTGGGGCAGTATCCACGTGCTGGGGCAGTATCCACGTGCTGGGGCAGTATCCACGAGCTGGGGCAGTATCCACGAGCTGGGGCAGTATCCACGTGCTGGGGCAGTATCCATGTGCTGGGGCAGTATCCACGTCCTGGGGCAGTATCCACGTGCTGGGGCAGTATCCACGAGCTGGGGCAGTATCCACGAGCTGGGGCAGTATCCACGTGCTGGGGCAGTATCCACGTCCTGGGGCAGTATCCACGTGCTGGGGCAGTATCCACGAGCTGGGGCAGTATCCACGTGCTGGGGCAGTATCCACGAGCTGGGGCAGTATCCACGAGCTGGGGCAGTATCCACGTGCTGGGGCAATATCCACGAGCTGGGGGCAGTATCCACGAGCTGGGGCAGTATCCACGAGCTGGGGCAGTATCCACGTGCTGGGGCAGTATCCATCCACGTGCTGGGGCAGTATCCATCCACGTGCTGGGGCAGTATCCACGTGCTGGGGCAGTATCCACGTGCTGGGGCAGTATCCACGTGTTGGGGCAGTATCCACGTGCTGGGGCAGTATCAATCCACACGCTGGGGCAATATCCATGTGCTGGCAGTATCCACGTGCTGGGGCAGTATCCACGAGCTGGGGCAATATCCACATGCTGGGGCACTATCCACGTGCTGGGGCAGTATCCACGTGCTGGGGCAGTATCCACGT
>RXON01000399.1:0-155156 GCA_009667805.1 Leptobrachium leishanense | reverse complement strand
TTTTGACGGATGAATAAATGCGCGAGGATTGTAATACCAGCGTTAATTTATGCGCGTTAACGGTGCGCGCAAAAAAAATGCGCGGGCGAATTTGGGCGAAGAATGTAATAGGACCCTATATGGGCCAATGGAAGATTTTTGGTCCAGTGGACAGTCTTATAGTAAAAAAAAACCTTCCTTTGGTTAAGATATTCCTCTTGTCTACTCCCACTTTATTCCTTGTGTTTTTGTTTTTTTTATTGCTGTATCTTGTTTCCATCGTACAGACACCTCAGGCACACATACCAGTAAGGGTGTTTGTAACATTGCCCAGTGGTTGTTAGAGGCTGCTCAATCCTTCATATAAGGTGAATCTGCTCTATATAATTAATGCATATGATGGACCTGGTTCAGGTTGTATTATACTTTGTAGGTGTATTTTTCTGCATTGGTTTTGTGATGGTGTAAAATATTGTTTGTTTGTTTTTTAGCAGGTGTACAGCAAGAGTCTGAAAAGGTCTGCAGGAATTAATTTTGAGGAAACCGCATCATTTATTGAAATAAACCTCATGAAGCCTCTGTCAGTAAAGCAAGAGGAAATAATCAAAGCTGAAACTCTGGATAGCAAAGAAAATGTAAACGAAACAGAGAATTCTGGACTGTCACATGGGACTGTCCAAAAAGTTGATCCGCACACAGATATGTTGGGTAATGCTGACATTACAACATCTGGTAGTTGTAGATCAGAACTTTCAAAAACCCACACAGGTCATATTGGAAGCAAAACATTTCCGCACCCTGATAGTGACAGATGTTTAAGCATGAGCGCAAGTCTCGGTACACAAAAGAGAGTTTGCACAGGAGAGAAAAAGTTTGTATGTTCTGAATGTGAGAAATGTTTTACAACAAAGAGTCATCTTACTGAACATGAGAGAATTCATACAGGAGAGAAGCCGTTTGCATGTTCTGAATGTGAGAAATGTTTTAAATCAAAATATGAGCTTACTCGACATGAGAGCATTCATACAGGAGAGAAGCCGTTTGCATGTTCTGAATGTGAGAAATGTTTTAGAAGAAAAGATCGGCTTACTGAACATGAGAGAATTCATACAGGAGAGAAGCCGTTTGCATGTTCTGAATGTGAGAAATGTTTTAGAAGAAAAGATCGGCTTACTGAACATGAGAGAATTCATACAGAAGAGAAGCAGTTTGCATGTTCTGAATGTGGGAAATGCTTTATGTCAAAGCTCAATCTTACTGTGCATGAGAGAATTCATATAGAAGAGAAGCTGTTTGCATGTTCTGAATGTGAGAAATGTTTTAGAACAAAGGGTGAGCTTACTGTACATGAGAGACATCATACAGGAGAGAAGCCATTCTCATGTTCTGAATGTGAGAAATGTTTTAAATCAAAATATGAGCTTACTCGACATGAGAGAATTCATACAGGAGAGAAGCCATTCTCATGTTCTGAATGTGAGAAATGTTTTAAATCAAAATATGAGTTAACTGTACATGAGAGAATTCATACAGGAGAGAAGCCGTTTGCGTGTTCTGAATGTGGGAAATGTTTTAAATCAAAGTATGAGTTAATTGTACATGAGAGAATTCATAGAGGAGAGAAGCCATTCTCATGTTCTGAATGTGAGAAATGTTTTAAATCAAAATATGAGTTAACTGTACATGAGAGAATTCATACAGGAGAGAAGCCGTTTGCGTGTTCTGAATGTGGGAAAGGTTTTAAAACAAAGGGTGAGCTTACTGTACATAAGAGAATTCATACAGGAGAGAAGCCGTTTGTATGTTCTGAATGTGGGAAAGGTTTTAAATCAAAGGGTGAGCTTACTGTACATGAGAGAATTCATACAGGAGAGAAGCCGTTTGCGTGTTCTGAATGTGGGAAATGTTTTAAATCAAAGTATGAGTTAACTGTACATGAGAGAATTCATACAGGAGAGAAGCCGTTTGCATGTTCTGAATGTGTGAAAGGTTTTAAAACAAGGGGTGAGCTTACTAAACATAAGAGAATTCATACAGGAGAGAAGTCGTTTGTATGTTCTGAATGTGAGAAATGTTTTCGTACAAAAGGTAATCTTACTGCACATGAGAGTACTCATACAGGAGAGATGTAGTTTGTATGTTCTGAATGTGAGAAATGTTTTAGAAGAAAGGATGAGCTTACTCTACTTGAGAGAATTCATTCATGTGTTCATTCACATTGATGCAAAGCCATTTTCATGGTATGAATGTGGGACGGATTTTGGCACAAAGTTGCAGAGTTACACACCTGAATGTGCAAACAGAAGAGAATTTACTCCTATATCCACTATATGGACAAATGTATCTGGACACATGTCTTCTTTACTTGTGACGGTTTTCACTTTAGACTTGGGGTACATGGACTTAAAGATGCATTTGGGAGTTGTGTGGCTGATATGTTATATTGGTTTCCAGCCCTCTCCTACAGGGCTGAACCAAGACCTTGTGCTGCCTGGAGCCAAATATGAAATGCTGCACCCCCCCACGCCACCCAAAATACACCCCATCCAGGTGAGATTGGCACTGTTTCTGTGCCAAACTGACCATTGGGCCAGGCTAAAGACAAGTGTATATATTAAAGAGCATCCAACTCTACATAAAGCCATGTTGAAATCCCTTTTCTTGATACTCCAACATGCTTTTTATTCTGTATACAGCCTTGAAATCAAACAGTTAAACAAGAAATAGAACAATAAAACGCCAGTTTCTCGCAGTCATTAATGCTACGCTGCATGAGAAGATTGAAAAATAAAAAAGAAAGAACAAAAGACACTATTTGTCACGTTCCATCCTCTGAACCTGCATTCTGTATCTGCAACCAGCTGGCATGTTCCATTGCAGCAGTCATCCTGGAATCCCCCCCCCTGGTGGTACACCTCATGAACTGCTCCTTTATAGCCAGCACTGATTCAGGTACAACAAACTGTTAACACCAAAGCACGTCACACCACACACTCGAAATAAAGAGCTGTGCCTCCATTCAGACCAGACCTTCATCATTGTTAGGGATGAGCCGAACACCCCCGTGTTCGTTTCAAACTCGAACAATTTCAAAAGTTCGAGGTCGGACGCAAACACGACCCAAACTCAATGCAAGTCAATGGGACTCGAACGTTCCATTTTTAGTGTGCCCTCCAAGAGGGCATATATGCAAGATATTTGCCATAAAAGGTGTATGGGGGTCCGGGTAGTGCCCTGGGGGACAGGAAACAAGGAAAAAAAGTTTAAAATAAAAAGGTTTGTAAAGGAACAGTGATATTTCCATGAAATAAAGGTTAAGAATAAAAACAAAAAATTCCTTCAAATATTGTGCCTAGGAGGTCCCCATAACCTGCCCGTGAAGTGGCGGATTTATAGGATGTATAGAAACATTGAAAAAGAAAGAAATTACATTTCAAATTACGGTAAATGTTTTTCCTTTAATCTATTAATAAACAACTGCTTGGGGTGGCAGCCTGTATGAAACGAGGAGACGTTTTAGGACACGCAGAACAAGTTTAGTGATTTTGTGGCTAAATTATGGTGAAACTTATGCAGGCTTTGGATGAAAGTATCAACAGGTGCATTAAAATTGGACCTTTGGTGCCAGCTAGTGCCTTCACACCGTAACCCCTCTGAGGTATTGTGGAAGAGTCCAGAAGTGGAGGTTTTGGTAATGCAGAAGAAATCCCCGATCTATTCAGTTACAATGGCATCGGGATTGATAGCTGCTGATCCAGGACTGATTCATTTTTATAAATGTCAGCCAGTCTACAGAGTCGGTGGACAGACGCGGTGGAAACTTGCACAGGCACAGTATCAAACAGGCTCAAGCACAGTATGGCATCTTTTTGCTTAAGCCATTGTGTAGCCCCAGCCACGCATCCGTTTAACTGCCACTTCGCCAGAGACAGAGAAGGAAGAGGTGGTGGAGCAGACAGACCTTATATAAGCAGCTTTCTAGAGGCTGGATTTTCTGGATGAGCAAGCTCCAGCACAGAGCCCCATCCTGGATCCCTCCCAGCTGCAAGCAGAGTTAAGCAGTGTGCCATGAAGGAAATGTAACGGCCCTGTCCATGCTTGCTGGACCACGTGTCTAAAGTAATGTGCACCTTGCTGCTGACTACCTTTCCCAATGACTCGATAACATTGTCTTCCACGTGCTGGTATAGTGCTGGAATGGCCTTCTGTGAAAAGAAATGGCGTTTTGGAACCTGCCTCTGCCAGAGTCCACCAGCTGGAAAGGCAGCAGCTGTAATGCGAGTAATTTTGCCAAGCTGGCATTTAGACGCTGTGCAAGGGGTTGGTTGGGACTATATTTTTTTTTACGCTGCAGCAGCTGGGGCAACGAAATCTGACTAAATCTGCTGCTGATGGGATGCTGTCACATTGTGAGGAAGGACCTGGTACACCCATTACTGTAGCATTATCCCTGTCAGTGGAGGTTGTAGGCAATGACATGGCAGGACATATAGTGGGGGTAGAGACAGATGAGGTGGAGGACCTATGCAAAGTGTTGTGCCAACGGGATGCGTGGCAGGTGGTCATATGTCGCATCAAGCACGTGGTACCCAAGTGTCCGATGTCTTTCCCAGGCTTGATCCTCTTCCGACATAGCTTACAAATAGCAATGCTGCAGTCTGCTGCACATGTCGTGAAGAACTCCCAGACAGCAGAGATCCTGGACGTGTGCTGCGAGACAACAACGCTCTGCACCTGAGCAGCTCTGACATCTGATGCCTTGGACTGGCTATGGTTGCTCATAGAGGACGTTCTGCCTCGTTTTTGTTGTGCCTCCTCCTCCCTTGACTCCTCTGTTCTATCAAGCACCCAGGTGGAGTCAGTGACCTCATCATCGTCATCACCCACTATCTCCTTGTCACTGGAGCCAACTTGGCAGTATGCTGCAACTGCTGGGGGAACATGAGTGCCAGTTCTTTGTGTGTCACTGGCACCTACTCCCTCTTGGCTGATTATACTCCCTTCCTCATCCTAAGAGTTTGAATCTGAGCACTGGAGTTGCTGCGCATCCTCAAGCAGCATGTCACTGTAGTCAAACTCCTCCGTGTATGATAGTGAGGCTACGGCAGGAATAGCTGTGGACATGGAGGCTGAATTAGATGTTTTGGCAGCTGAGTCGGAGTGTAAACCACTACAAGCCTGGCTGGCAGAGGACTCGGAGGATGAGGATGGTTTGGTTAGCCAATCCTGCAAATCCTCTGTATGTTGCTGCTGCTTAAGACGGCCAGCACCAGTTAGAAACAAGGACAAGCGTGCCCCTGCAGAGGATGGACCACGTCCACGATGACCAGGGGCACAGCCTTCCAACACAGAGGCTGCTTGCCCTCTTATCTGTGTCTGGGAGCGTCTGCCTGTCCTTTTAGGTCTTTCTGACATGGTGAGTGATATATAGATTAAAGATATACCGAACTCTGATTCAACTCTGGTATAAAGATTAGAGATATACAGAAGTCTGATTAAACTCTGGTATAAAGATTGGAGATATGCAGAACAAAGATTCAACTCTGGTATATAGATTAAAGATATTCAGAACTCTGATATAAGTCGGCGATTTTACTGATATTTTCCCTGCAAGGCTGCCAATGTCCTCTATTCTCTCTCTCTGATTCACTTCCTCTCCTGCAGGCTGCAACACCCTGATAGCTGGCAACAGCCAGTTTCAACTCTCAATAGATAAACAGATGAACTCTGATTAAAGTGTGTTATTGTATGGTATCTAAAATTAGATCAAAGATATACAGATTTTACAGAACAATGCTATAAATCAGTGATACACACTGTCCCTGATAGCCTGGCTGTGCCAAGACAGATTCTAATTTGCTGAACTGTGGTAGAACTCACTGATACACACTGATAACAGGCTGTGCCAAGACAGATTCGAATTTGCTGAACTCTGGTAGAACTCACTGATACACACTGTCCCTGATAGCCTGGCAGTGCCAAGACAAATTCAAATTCCCAGAAATCTACAACTCACTGAAAGACACTGTCCCTGATAGCCTGGCAGTGCCAAGACAGATTCAAATTCCCAGAAATCGCCTACAACTCACTGAAACACACTGTCCCTGATAGCCTGGCAGTGCCAACACCGATTCAAATTCCCAGAAATCTCCTACAACGTCACTGATACACCCTGACCGAACAATCTCCTCTCTGATTCACTCCTGCAAACACACACACTGGGGCTGCAGGCAGGGAAGCCTTATATAGTTTGCTGCGGGACTTAGCTCTGTGATCCCATGATTGGGCAAAATTTGCCCAATCAGGACACTGAGCCGTGTTTGGCATAGTCTTGCACCTGACCTGTGGTCAGGTGCAAGGCTGTAGCCAATTACAAGCTTCAGGCCAGTGGAAAAGTGCATTGTGGTCCATTGTGGTGCATTGTGGGCGAACACGCGGCAAAAATGCGGAAATGTTCGGAGTTCGACGAACGGCCGAACGGGTAATGTTCGAATCGAACTCCGAACTGATCCGAACCGAACGCTCATCCCTACTTCAGGGACGTCGCACTCGTCTAGAGCCTGCTTTGCCTGTTGCACCCATTCCTCAAAGGTTTCTTCTAGTGCTGGAGTTGGCGCGCTTCCTGAAAAATTTCTCAACCTTCGGTAACCAAAATTAGTGTAAGGAGGGTTTGTTCTTTGGCATTTAGCTAGCAAGTCTCCGATAGCCACAATGAACTCTGGCCCGATCATGGCTAGCGGGCTGGGCGCAGGAACATTCGCAGGATTGCCACGTGGCGTACTTGGCTGGACCAGTCGAACTTCCACATCGTCGGTCAGCTTCACACTCGCACCCTGAAAACACACTGGAACACCCTTTCTCCACGCGAAAACGACATATGTGTGAGAGGTCTCTGGGTTCGCTTTAATGTCCAGTATTAACCCCAATGATCCAGTGTCAGCGTGGCCACGGCCCAGCAAATCTGATCTTCGGCCCAAGTGTCTGCGGGAATGTCCATGACTACACTTAACCCTAGCTGGCCATTCTGCTCCTTACACCATTCTGCAGCTAGTGTCTGGATCCATGTTAACCCTTTAATTGCGGTATACTCAGAGACTGGAATCTCGGACAAGCCCCCATGGGTAGCGCTCACCCCCGGAGGAGCCGCTAAATAAACCTCGGGATAGTCTCACTGCATTAGGAAATCACTATACACCAGCACTGTTGTGGATGTTTCTATATTATATACTTTTCTGATCCCAATAAAGCAGCATACAATACACATATACAGTATTTGAGTGGGAGGAATTCGTAACGCGGGAAAAACACACGGTGGGAAAAGGAACGGTTAACCCCCTCAGTTCTGGAGTGTAAGTCCCGTGAAATAGCTCAAAAATATATATATATGGTGCTGGTGTCTAGGGTACCCGGCTACTGTGTTCAACTGGCCAGTGAACGAAAAGAGCAATCTTCGACTAGTCACCGTTGGGGCCCTGTGAATTGAAGCAATATTACAAGTGTGTGTTTCCGTTTTGGAACCGTGGGCCTGGAAGCCTCTCACCCATCCATCGAATGAATTGTCCAGCACTCGATGCCTCGACCAAAGGATCTTTCTCCGCGTTGAACTGGGACTCTGCCAACTAATCTGCTCCCCGCTTGCCGAATCTCCGCAACTGGAACAAACGATCCGCCGCCTGCACTCCCGATCGATCGTCGCAGCCTCCTAACTCGAGGTCCTGCCGGAACCAGCTTGTCCTCCAAATCTCTCAGCGCTGAGTATGAAGGTCACAGCACGATCTCTGTCCCAATCTCCAGCACAAATAAGACAGCATCTGCACTCCGGCCTGGTTGTGATCCTTGACAGCTCCACCGTGCGTCCTACACCTCTCGTTGCTCCGCTCACACTCCCCCGCCAAACACGAGTCTGCTGATGTATATCCTCCGCTTATTGACCCCACTTCCTGTCCTCATGCAAAGGGTGCTGGGAGACGAAGTCTGCTTTGTCCAGCATAGTCCACAATGTCTCCAGCACTATCTCCCTCTAGTGGCAGCCATAGTCCAGTACACCAAAGCACATTTTTAAGGCAGCGCTACACAAGTAATAGTAAGCAAAGGACTTTATGAAACAAATTAATTTTGTTTTACTGTTTAATTTGACTCAAATACTAAATCTGTGACACGGCTTAAAATTTAACAGCAAAATTTGATTAATTGAGGTTTTATCTAGTGATCCAAAATTCGAATTGATCAACTTGAAGTCAACTCGACTTTGGCAGGGGGACAGCAGTTCACCAAGCTGGATCTCAAACATGCATACCTGCAGTTACCAGTGCATCCAGAATCCAGGCCTTACCTCACGATCAATACTCATAAGGGGCTGTTTCAGTATAACAGAATGGTATTTGGGATAGCACCAGCAATTTGGCAGCCTATAATGGATGAATTGCTTGTTGGAGTTCCGGGGACACAATGTCTGCTAGATGACATGCTGATCACTGGCCAAACGAGAAGGAGCACTGGCAGAATGTACAAGATGTGCTCCAGAGACTAATGGATAATGGACTTAAAGTTAATATAAACAAATGTGAGTTCTTGAAAGATCACCTGGAATTTTGTGGTCATGTCATTGATAAAACTGGACTTCACACCACTGATGAAAAAGTGAAAGCATTGGTAGAGGCACCCATACCAAAGAATGTAACTCAGCTGCCGTCTTATTTAGGGCAGTTGAACTACTACAATAAATTTTTCCCAATTTAGCCCATACCTTGCTTCCGCTGCATAGGCTTTTGGAAAAACAACAAAAATGGAACTAATACGCAGCTCCAGAGTCTTGATTCATTATGATTTGTCTAAACCACTGAGTATCGCCTGTCATGCTTCTCCTTATGGGCTGGGGGCTGTGCTGTCCTATTCCATGCCTGATGGTACAGATCGATCTGTAGCTTTTGCTTCTCGCTCTCTCACCCCAGCTGAGCGCAATTATTCACAAATTGACAAGGAGGCTTTAGCGATAATCTGGGCACTGAAGAAGTTTCACTTTTGTATTTATGGCCGACCTTTTACGCTGTTGACTGATCATAAGCCGCTATTGGCAATATTCAGTCCTACAAAGAGTATTTCTCAGACCACTGCCGCTCGTCTCCAAGGGTATGCCTTACTACTGGGGGCTTATCAGTATGAAATCCGATACAGGCCCCATGATAAACATACAAATGCAAATGCATTTTCACACCTTCCACTTCCACTCTCCACCTATTATGTTCGGGATTCACCACCTTCCATTTACTTTAGCAAAACACTTACTACTGTCGAGATCAGGGCCAGCCCAAGCCATTGTGAATGTCTGGAGCGATGGATGAAATGCTGCCCCCCCAAAAAAAAACTTGTGACATGCATGAGCGTAACAGAGCTCCACAGCTATGTGCGGTTTTGTATGAGCGTATCACAGAGCTCCACAGCAATAAAACTCACAGTAATGTGTGGTGTGTATGAGCGTATCACAGAGCTCCAAAGCAATAAAACTCACAGTAATGTGTGGTGTGTATGAGCGTATCACAGAGCTCCAAAGCAATAAAACTCACCTTAATGTGCAGTGTGTATGAGTGTATCACAGAGCTCCACAGCAATAAAACTCCCAGCAATGTGCGGTGTGTATGAATATATCACAGAGCTCCACATATACAACATATATACAGCCTCAATCTGTATATAAATACACAGACCCCAGATACGGTACCTGGTCTGGTCCTGGGGGAGACTGGTGACGTGGGTCGGTCAGAAGGAGCCAGGAGGGACGAGCAAGTCATCCCTGGAGATGGGAGCGTTTGCTGCTCAGTCAGCAATAAACATCTCCGCTACAGTAAAAATAAATAATTCACCGTATAGGGAGCTCTCATTGGTGAACACTCACAAAAAAGTAAATACATATTTAGTAGAGTAGAGCAGTGCTTAAGCCTCATTGAACCTTAAGTTAAATGTGGCTTTACCCAAAGGGAATTGCTACTTGATGTCTAGGAAAAGGCACTTTTCCCATTTTTGGATTCAGACTGGAAAAACCTATGATTTTTTTTTAGGCTGGGGTCAGACCAGCGCACTTTTAACGTGCGTTCTGGCGCACTTAATCACGGCCGCACTAGCAGCAAATGACGGGCAATGACGGCCAATATACGAAGTACGGTCGCACGAAAGTCCGGCCGCGCAACGCAAGTGGAAAACGAACGCATTTTTTCGAGAACGATGAACCGCTAGTACGGACGTACTGAGTGCGCAGCTGCGGCATAGCGACGTGTTTGAGTGATTAGGAGATGTCAGACATGGCTAATGTCCAGCCTACATAATGTCCAGACGCAAAAAGAGTTTTATTGACGATCCGAAAGAAATCACGCACGAAAAATGCGCATCGTATGACCGTTTTCGCGCATCCTGTGAAAAAATACGTCAATTCGTTCGGACGTACTTTTTTACGTTCGCGGGGAAAAATGCTTTCGTTTGACCCTAGCCTTAACCTTCCTTTGAATCAATAGCTACAGAAAAGAGCTTTGAGAAAAGTACAGTTTGACACCTCTGTCTTTTGTCAGTCTGCTTAATTGCTTTCTTCCCATTGTCAATTACCCATTAAATTCTATAAACGCCTGCCCTGAGGCATGTGAAGTATGCAAAGTTCCTTAATAAACTTAGATAACTTTAGAAGAACAAACTGTAAACACAACTTAAAAAATACTTACTTGCTCAAATCCCCCTTTACATTTAATAAGAATGCTGTTGAACTCTTTGCATGTTTATAATAATGTGCACAGCAACTGTTAGAATATTTTCCAAGGATATGGGGTGGGGAGGGCACTATGTACTGCACAGAAAGAAGACCTTAATGAGCATGTGGCACATGGTTTCAGCCTTTTGAGACGCATTCATTAACTCCTGCCGAGCCTCCGTGCTGCATGCAAACTATTTAACAGCATCCATCTAAAGACGTGAGCAGAGACTTGTGTCCAGTGTGTTTCTCCAATAAGCTGCAGTTTGGATTTATTTCGGCACTTCCAAATAAAACAGAAAGCGTTGCATCCAAAATATATATTTTTTAAACTTATATCAAAGTATGTGGGCTTAAGTACTAGTTTTTACTGTGTGTAAACAAACGGTTTATGAATTGTTAATTGCAGGTTGGCTACTAATTCGTATAGACTATGTTGGAGTTCATTGGGGATAACGAAAAAAAAACAAGAAATCGTCACAACTGCTCTTGGCATTTAAACTTCTTGCTGAAAAATCAATGGGGGTTTTAATTACTACGAAAAAAAATACTTACTTGGCCCCAGTGGGAACATGAACAACAACCCTGCCTGTGAGGATCCACCACGCAACTTGATCCCGCACTCCAGACTGGACGCGACGCCTGCGTGTGGGGTGGGCGCGGTCCGCAGCCGCATCACTCAATGTATCCATGCACTGCCGCCGGCCACAAAATTTAGGTGCTGGCGGCGCTGACAAAAATAGTGCATCGGCTACGGCGTCGGCAATGGCGTCGCAAAAATTTCCCGCTGACAAATTTTAGCCGCTTGGAGCGTAGCGCACAGACCGCAGAGCACGTCCCACGCTGACACGAGCGGCCGGCGATCGGTGATGACCTGTCACCTGACCGCCGGCGCTTACTGACTGTGTCAGCACACCCCGTGCGCACGCCTATGATGTGCAACATGGTTGGTCATTTCAAATCTCTCCACGTCTCCGACCTTTTCACTCCAGTAATCTTAATTTGTCAGTCAGAGAGGGATGTCTACTATGGGAGAGCGGGTAATTGTTCCTCCAGCCTTGCAGAAAGGGCACCCAGGAATAGTCCAGTTGAAACAAAAAGCCAGTAGTCATGTATGGTGGCCAAAATTGGATGAGGATATCTGCAATAGGGATGAGCTGTTCGGTTCGATCAGTTCGGAGTTCGCATCGAACATAGCCTGTTCGTTTGTTCGCGAACTACGAACATTTCCGGATGTTCGCCGCGTGTTCGCCCACAATGCACCACAACGGACCACAATGCACTTTTCCACTGGCATGAAGCTCGTAATTCGCTACAGCCTTGCACCTGACCACAGGTCTGGTGCAAGACAGGTTCAACACTATGCCAATCACGGCTCAAGAGCCCTGATTGGGCAAATTTTGCCCAATCATGGGCTCACAGAGCTAAGTCCCGCAGTACACTATTTAAGGTTTCCACGCAGCGCTTCTGCACGCATTTGAGAGGAGATTTCATAGGAGATTGCTGTTGTGTGTTCTTACTGCCAGTCTGTCACGCTACTGGGGGGTCTCATTTCTACCAAATATCTGGGAATTGTTGTAATCTTTGTGCTCAGTCCCAGCAACTATTTTGGCTGCTCAGTAATTTCAGCAAAATATTTTGGAATTGAGTTGATCTGTGTCTTGTGACTCACTGCCAGTACCACGCAGTATTTTGGGGGTCACTAATTTCTACAAAATATTTCAGGGAATTGAGGTGATCTGTGTCTTGTGACTCACTGCCAGTACCACGCAGTATTTTGGGGGTCACTAATTTCTACAAAATATTTCAGGGAATTGAGGTGATCTGTCTCTTGTCACACAGCCAGTACCACGCAGTATTTTGGAGGTCACTAATTTCTACAAAATATCTGGGAATTGAGGTGATCTGTGTCTTGTCACTGCCAGCAAGTATTTTGGGGGTCACTAATTTCTACAAAATATCTGTGAATTGAGGTGATCTGTGTCTTGTCACACAGCCAGTGCAACGCAGTATTTTGGGGGTCACTAATTTCTACAAAATATTTGGGAATTGAGGTGATCTGTGTCTTGTCACTGCCAGCAAGTATTTTGGGGGTCACTAATTTCTACAAAATATCTGGGAATTGAGAGGATCTGTGTTTTGTCACACTGCCAGTACCACGCAGTATTTTGGGGGTCACTAATTTCTACAAAATATCTGGGAATTGAGGTGATCTGTGTCTTGTGACTCACTGCCAGTACCACACAGTATTTTGGGGGGTCACTAATTTCTACAAAATATCCGGGAATTGAGGTGATCTGTGTCTTGTGACTCACTGCCAGTACCACGCAGTATTTTGGGGGTCACTAATTTCTACAAAATATCTGTGAATTGAGGTGATCTGTGTCTTGTCACACAGCCGGTGCAACGCAGTATTTTGGGGGTCACTAACTTATACAAAATATTTGGGAATTGAGGTGATCTGTGTCTTGTCTCTGCCAGCAAGTATTTTGGGGGTCACTAATTTCTACAAAATATCTGGGAATTGAGGTGATCTGTGTCTTGTCACACAGCCAGTGCAACGCAGTATTTTGGGGGTCACTAATTCCTACAAAATATCTGGGAATTGAGGTGATCTGTGTCTTGCCACACAGCCAGTGCCACGCAGTATTTTGGGGGTCACTAATTTCTACAAAATATCCGGGAATTGAGGTGATCTGTGTCTTGTGACTCACTGCCAGTACCACGCAGTATTTTGGGGGTCACTAATTTCTACAAAATATCTGGGAATTGAGGTGATCTGTGTCTTGTCACACAGCCAGTGCAACGCAGTATTTTGGGGGTCACTAATTTCTGCAAAATATCTGGGAATTGAGGTGATCTGTGTCTTGTCACACAGCCAGTGCCACGCAGTATTTTGGGGGTCACTAATTTCTACAAAATATTTGGGAATTGAGGTGATCTGTGTCTTGTCACTGCCAGCAAGTATTTTGGGGGTCACTAATTTCTACAAAATATCTGGGAATTGAGGTGATCTGTGTCTTGTCACTGCCAGCAAGTATTTTGGGGTCACTAATTTCTACAAAATATCTGGTAATTGAGGTGATCTGTGTCTTGTCACACAGCCAGTGCCACGCAGTATTTTGGGGGTCACTAATTTCTACAAAATATTTGGGAATTGAGGTGATCCGTGTCTTGTCACTGCCAGCAAGTATTTTGGGGGTCACTAATTTCTACAAAATATCTGGGAATTGAGGTGATCTGTGTCTTGTCACTGCCAGCAAGTATTTTGGGGGTCACTAATTTCTACAAAATATCTGGGAATTGAGGTGATCTGTGTCTTGTCACACAGCCAGTGCCACGCAGTATTTTGGGGGGTCACTAATTTCTACAAAATATTTGGGAATTGAGGTGATCTGTGTCTTGTCACTGCCAGCAAGTATTTTGGGGGTCACTAATTTCTACAAAATATATGGGAATTGAGGTGATCTGTGTCTTGTCACACAGCCAGTGCAACGCAGTATTTTGGGGGTCACTAATTCCTACAAAATATCTGGTAATTGAGGTGATCTGTGTCTTGTCACTGCCAGCAAGTATTTTGGGGGTCACTAATTTCTACAAAATATCTGGGAATTGAGGTGATCTGTGTTTTGTCACACTGCCAGTACCACGCAGTTTTTTGGGGCTCACTAATTTCTACAAAATATCTGTGAATTGAGGTGATCTGTGTCTTGTCACTGCCAGCAAGTATTTTGGGGGTCACTAATTTCTACAAAATATCTGGGAATTGAGGTGATCTGTGTCTTGTCACACAGCCAGTGCAACGCAGTATTTTGGGGGTCACTAATTTCTGCAAAATATCTGGGAATTGAGGTGATCTGTGTCTTGTCACACAGCCAGTGCCACGCAGTATTTTGGGGGTCACTAATTTCTACAAAATATTTGGGAATTGAGGTGATCTGTGTCTTGTCACTGCCAGCAAGTATTTTGGGGGTCACTAATTTCTACAAAATATCTGGGAATTGAGGTGATCTGTGTCTTGTCACTGCCAGCAAGTATTTTGGGGGTCACTAATTTCTACAAAATATTGGGTATTGAGGTGATCTGTGTCTTGTCACACAGCCAGTGCCACGCAGTATTTTGGGGGTCACTAATTTCTACAAAATATTTGGGAATTGAGGTGATCGTGTCTTGTCACTGCCAGCAAGTATTTTGGGGGTCACTAATTTCTACAAAATATCTGGGAATTGAGGTGATCTGTGTCTTGTCACTGCCAGCAAGTATTTTGGGGGTCACTAATTTCTACAAAATATCTGGGAATTGAGGTGATCTGTGTCTTGTCACACAGCCAGTGCCACGCAGTATTTTGGGGGGGTCACTAATTTCTACAAAATATTTGGGAATTGAGGTGATCTGTGTCTTGTCACTGCCAGCAAGTATTTTGGGGGTCACTAATTTCTACAAAATATATGGGAATTGAGGTGATCTGTGTCTTGTCACACAGCCAGTGCAACGCAGTATTTTGGGGGTCACTAATTCCTACAAAATATCTGGTAATTGAGGTGATCTGTGTCTTGTCACTGCCAGCAAGTATTTTGGGGGTCACTAATTTCTACAAAATATCTGGGAATTGAGGTGATCTGTGTTTTGTCACACTGCCAGTACCACGCAGTTTTTTGGGGGTCACTAATTTCTACAAAATATCTGTGAATTGAGGTGATCTGTGTCTTGTCACACAGCCGGTGCAACGCAGTATTTTGGGGGTCACTAACTTCTACAAAATATTTGGGAATTGAGGTGATCTGTGTCTTGTCACTGCCAGCAAGTATTTTGGGGTCACTAATTTCTACAAAATAACTGGGAATTGAGGTGATCTGTGTCTTGTCACACAGCCAGTGCAACGCAGTATTTTGGGGGTCACTAATTCTCTCAAAATATCTGGTAATTGAGGTGATCTGTGTCTTGTCACACAACCAGTGCAACGCAGTATTTTGAGGGTCACTAATTTCTACAAAATATCTGTGAATTGAGGTGATCTGTGTCTTGTTACTGCCAGCAAGTGTTTTGGGGGGTCACTAATTCCTACAAAAAATCTGGGAATTGAGGTGATCTGTGTCTTGCCACACAGCCAGTGCCACGCAGTATTTTTGGGGTCACTAATTTCTACAAAATATCTGGGAATTGAGGTGATCGGTGTCTTGTCACTGCCAGCAAGTATTTTGGGGGTCACTAATTTCTACAAAATATCTGGGAATTGAGGTGATCTGTGTATTGTCACTGCCAGCAAGTATTTTGGGGGTCACTAATTTCTACAAAATATCTGGGAATTGAGGTGATCTGTGTCTTGTCACACAGCCAGTGCCACACAGTATTTTGGGGTGGTCACTAATTTCTACAAAATATTTGGGAATTGAGGTGATCTGTGTCTTGTCACTGCCAGCAAGTATTTTGGGGGTCACTAATTTCTACAAAATATCTGGTAATTGAGGTGATCTGTGTCTTGTCACTGCCAGCAAGTATTTTGGGGGTCACTAATTTCTACAAAATATCTGGGAATTGAGGTGATCTGTGTCTTGTGACTCACTGCCAGTACCACACAGTATTTTGGGGGGTCACTAATTTCTACAAAATATCCGGGAATTGAGGTGATCTGTGTCTTGACTCACTGCCAGTACCACGCAGTATTTTGGGGGTCACTAATTTCTACAAAATATCTGTGAATTGAGGTGATCTGTGTCTTGTCACACAGCCGGTGCAACGCAGTATTTTGGGGGTCACTAACTTATACAAAATATTTGGGAATTGAGGTGATCTGTGTCTTGTCTCTGCCAGCAAGTATTTTGGGGGTCACTAATTTCTACAAAATATCTGGGAATTGAGGTGATCTGTGTCTTGTCACACAGCCAGTGCAACGCATATTTTGGGGTCACTAATTCTACAAAATATCTGGGAATTGAGGTGATCTGTGTCTTGCCACACAGCCAGTGCCACGCAGTATTTTGGGGGTCACTAATTTCTACAAAATATCCGGGAATTGAGGTGATCTGTGTCTTGTGACTCACTGCCAGTACCACGCAGTATTTTGGGGGTCACTAATTTCTACAAAATATCTGGGAATTGAGGTGATCTGTGTCTTGTCACACAGCCAGTGCAACGCAGTATTTTGGGGGTCACTAATTTCTGCAAAATATCTGGGAATTGAGGTGATCTGTGTCTTGTCACACAGCCAGTGCCACGCAGTATTTTGGGGGTCACTAATTTCTACAAAATATTTGGGAATTGAGGTGATCTGTGTCTTGTCACTGCCAGCAAGTATTTTGGGGGTCACTAATTTCTACAAAATATCTGGGAATTGAGGTGATCTGTGTCTTGTCACTGCCAGCAAGTATTTTGGGGGTCACTAATTTCTACAAAATATCTGGGTATTGAGGTGATCTGTGTCTTGTCACACAGCCAGTGCCACGCAGTATTTTGGGGGGGTCACTAATTTCTACAAAATATTTGGGAATTGAGGTGATCGGTGTCTTGTCACTGCCAGCAAGTATTTTGGGGGTCACTAATTTCTACAAAATATCTGGGAATTGAGGTGATCTGTGTCTTGTCACTGCCAGCAAGTATTTTGGGGTCACTAATTTCTACAAAATATCTGGGAATTGAGGTGATCTGTGTCTTGTCACACAGCCAGTGCCACGCAGTATTTTGGGGGTCACTAATTTCTACAAAATATTTGGGAATTGAGGTGATCTGTGTCTTGTCACTGCCAGCAAGTATTTTGGGGGTCACTAATTTCTACAAAATATATGGGAATTGAGGTGATCTGTGTCTTGTCACACAGCCAGTGCAACGCAGTATTTTGGGGGTCACTAATTCCTACAAAATATCTGGTAATTGAGGTGATCTGTGTCTTGTCACTGCCAGCAAGTATTTTGGGGGTCACTAATTTCTACAAAATATCTGGGAATTGAGGTGATCTGTGTTTTGTCACACTGCCAGTACCACGCAGTTTTTTGGGGGTCACTAATTTCTACAAAATATCTGGAATTGAGGTGATCTGTGTCTTGTCACTGCCAGCAAGTATTTTGGGGTCACTAATTTCTACAAAATATCTGGGAATTGAGGTGATCTGTGTCTTGTCACACAGCCAGTGCAACGCAGTATTTTGGGGGTCACTAATTTCTGCAAAATATCTGGGAATTGAGGTGATCTGTGTCTTGTCACACAGCCAGTGCCACGCAGTATTTTGGGGGTCACTAATTTCTACAAAATATTTGGGAATTGAGGTGATCTGTGTCTTGTCACTGCCAGCAAGTATTTTGGGGGTCACTAATTTCTACAAAATATCTGGGAATTGAGGTGATCTGTGTCTTGTCACTGCCAGCAAGTATTTTGGGTCTCACTAATTTCTACAAAATATCTGGGTATTGAGGTGATCTGTGTCTTGTCACACAGCCAGTGCCACGCAGTATTTTGGGGGGTCACTAATTTCTACAAAATATTTGGGAATTGAGGTGATCGTGTCTTGTCACTGCCAGCAAGTATTTTGGGGTCACTAATTTCTACAAAATATCTGGGAATTGAGGTGATCTGTGTCTTGTCACTGCCAGCAAGTATTTTGGGGGTCACTAATTTCTACAAAATATCTGGGAATTGAGGTGATCTGTGTCTTGTCACACAGCCAGTGCCACGCAGTATTTTGGGGGTCACTAATTTCTACAAAATATTGGGAATTGAGGTGATCTGTGTCTTGTCACTGCCAGCAAGTATTTTGGGGGTCACTAATTTCTACAAAATATATGGGAATTGAGGTGATCTGTGTCTTGTCACACAGCCAGTGCAACGCAGTATTTTTGGGGTCACTAATTCCTACAAAATATCTGGTAATTGAGGTGATCTGTGTCTTGTCACTGCCAGCAAGTATTTTGGGGTCACTAATTTCTACAAAATATCTGGGAATTGAGGTGATCTGTGTTTTGTCACACTGCCAGTACCACGCAGTTTTTTGGGGGTCACTAATTTCTACAAAATATCTGTGAATTGAGGTGATCTGTGTCTTGTCACACAGCCGGTGCAACGCAGTATTTTGGGGGTCACTAACTTCTACAAAATATTTGGGAATTGAGGTGATCTGTGTCTTGTCACTGCCAGCAAGTATTTTGGGGTCACTAATTTCTACAAAATAACTGGGAATTGAGGTGATCTGTGTCTTGTCACACAGCCAGTGCAACGCAGTATTTTGGGGGTCACTAATTTCTACAAAATATCTGGTAATTGAGGTGATCTGTGTCTTGTCACACAACCAGTGCAACGCAGTATTTTGAGGGTCACTAATTTCTACAAAATATCTGTGAATTGAGGTGATCTGTGTCTTGTTACTGCCAGCAAGTGTTTTGGGGGTCACTAATTCCTACAAAATATCTGGGAATTGAGGTGATCTGTGTCTTGCCACACAGCCAGTGCCACGCAGTATTTTTGGGGTCACTAATTTCTACAAAATATCTGGGAATTGAGGTGATCGGTGTCTTGTCACTGCCAGCAAGTATTTTGGGGGTCACTAATTTCTACAAAATATCTGGGAATTGAGGTGATCTGTGTATTGTCACTGCCAGCAAGTATTTTGGGGGTCACTAATTTCTACAAAATATCTGGGAATTGAGGTGATCTGTGTCTTGTCACACAGCCAGTGCCACACAGTATTTTGGGGTGGTCACTAATTTCTACAAAATATTTGGGAATTGAGGTGATCTGTGTCTTGTCACTGCCAGCAAGTATTTTGGGGGTCACTAATTTCTACAAAATATCTGGTAATTGAGGTGATCTGTGTCTTGTCACTGCCAGCAAGTATTTTGGGGGTCACTAATTTCTACATAATATCTGGGAATTGAGGTGATCTGTGTCTTGTCACTGCCAGCAAGTATTTTGGGGGTCACTAATTTCTACAAAATATTTGGGAATTGAGGTGATCTGTGTCTTGTCACTGCCAGCAGGTATTTTGGGGGTCACTAATTTCTACAAAATATCTGGGAATTGAGGTGATCTGTGTCTTATCACACAGCCAGTGCCACGCAGTATTTTGGGGGGTCACTAATTTCTACAAAATATTTGGGAATTGAGGTGATCTGTGTCTTGTCACTGCCAGCAAGTATTTTGGGGGTCACTAATTTCTACAAAATATTTGGCAATTGAGGTGATCTGTGTCTTGTCACACAGCCAGTGCCACGCAGTATTTTGGGCGTCAGTAATTTCTACAAAATATTTGGGAATTGTTATAATCCGTGTGTTCTCACTGGCTGCCACCCATCAGGGGGTCTCACTGATTTATAGGAGGTTTCTGAGACTTGTAATCTATGTCTTCTCACTGCCAGCAATCAGGGGGTCCCACATACTTCTAGCAGATTTATGCGAATTGTAATTTGTGTCTTCTCACTGCCACACATCAGGTGGTCACACTGATTTATAGGAGGTTTCTGCGACTTGTAATATGTGTCTTCACACTGCCACCCATCAGGGGGTCACACTGATTTATAGGAGGTTTCTGCGAATTGTAATTTGTGTCTTCTCACTGCCACACATCAGGCGGTCACACTGATTTATAGGAGGTTTCTGCGATTTGTAATCTGTGTCTTCTCACTGCCACCCATCAGGGGGTCACACTGTTTTATAGGAGGTTTCTGCGATTTGTAATCTGTGTCTTCTCACTGCCTCACATCAGGGGTCACACTGATTTATAGGAGGTTTCTGGGAATTGTAATCTGTGTCTTTTCACTGGCTGCCAGTTATCAGGATGTCTCACTGAGTTATAGCAGAGCTCTGTAAATCTTTAATCTTTATATCACTCACCATGTCTGAAAGAACTTAAAGGACAGGCAGACGCTTCCAGACACAGATTAGAGGGCAAACAGCCCCTGTGTCGGGAGGCTGTGCCTCTAGTCGTGGTGGACGTGGTGCATCCTCTGCAGGGGCACGCTTGTCCTTTCTAACTGGTGCTGGCCGTCTTCTTAAGCAGCAGCAACATACAGAGGATTTTGTGGATTGGCTAACCAGGCCATCCTCATACTCCGAGTCCTCTGCCAGCCAGGCTTGTAGCGAATAACAGTCCACATCAGCTGCCAAAGCATCTAATGCAGCCTCCATGTCCACAGCTACTCTTGCCATAGCCTCGCTATCACACACGGAGGAGTCAGCTGAATTGTTTGACTACAATGAGAGTGACATGCTGCTTGAGGATGCGCAGCAAGTACAGTGCTCTGATTCAATCTCTGAGGTTGAGGAAGGGAGTATAATCAACCTAGAGGAAGGGGGTGCCAGTGATGACACACAAATAACTGGCATGTTGCCTCAGCAGCTGCAGCATACTGCCAAGTTGGCTCCAGTGACGAGGAGATAGGGGGTGATGATGACAATGATGATGAGGTCACTGACTCCACCTGGGTGCCTGATCGAACAGAGGAATCAAGTGAGGAGGGGGAGGAGGAGGAGGCACAGCAAACACGAGGCACAACATCCTCTATGACCAACCGTAGCACTAGCCAGTCCAAGGCATTAGATGTCAGAGCTGCTCAGGTGCAGAGCGCTGTTGTCTCAAAGCACACATGCAGGAACTCTGCTGTCTGGGAGTTCTTTAAGAAATGTGCAGCAGACCGCACCGTTGCTATTTGTAATCTATGTCAGATGAGGCTCAAGCGTGGAAAAGACACCGGACACTTGGGTACCACGTGCTTGAGGCGACATATGATCACCTGCCACGCATCCCGTTGGCGCAAAACTTTGCGTAGGTCCTCCTCCTCCTTATCTGTCTCTACCCCACTGTATGTCCTACCATGTCATTGCCTACAACCTCCACTGACAGGGATGATGCTACATTAATGGATGTACCAGCTCCCTCGCAATGTGACAGCATCCCATCAGCTGAAGATTTACGCAGTCAGATTACATTGCCCCAGCTGCTGCAGCATAAGAAAAAATATAGTCCCAACCATCCCCAAGCACAGCGTCTAAATGCCAACTTAGCAAAATTACTCGCATTGCAGCTGCTGCCTTTCCAGCTGGTGGACTCTGCTCCCTTCCGTGAATTTGCTGAATGTGCTGTACCACAGTGGCAGGTTCCAAAACGCCATTACTTTTCACGGAAGGCCGTTCCAGCACTATACCAGCACGTGGAAGTCAATGTTATCGAGTCATTGGGAAAGGCAGTCAGCAGCAAGGTGTATGTGACTTTAGACACGTGGTCCAGCAAGCATGGACAGGGTCATTACATTTCCTTCACAGCACACTGGGTAACTCTGATTGCAGCTGGGAGGGATCCAAGACGGGGCTCTGTGCTGGAGCTTGTTCATCCACCACGCCTCCAGAAAGCTGCTTGTATGAGGTCTGTCTGCTCCACCACCACCTCTCCCTCTTCCTCCTCCTCCTCCTCCTTCTGTGTCTCTGGCAAAGTGGCAGTTAAACTGACGCCTGACAGGGTCTACGCAATGGCTCAAGCAAAAATAAGCCATACTGTGCTTGAGCTGGTTTGTTTAGGGGACAGGAGCCACACCGGGCCAGAAATTCTGGTAGCTCTGCAGGGCCAGGTGCAGAGATGGTTAACACCACGCCAGCTTCAGCTGGGAATGATCGTCTGTGATAATGGCAGCAACCTTCTCTCCACCCTACGCAAGGGTAAATTGATGCATGTACCATGTCCTAAATCTGGTGTTACAGCGTTTCCTAACCAGGTACCCAGGGCTGACAGAGTTTCTCAGCCAGGCCAGAAAAGTCTGCAGCCACTTCAGACGATCATTCCCAGCAAGTGTTCGCCTGGCAGAAATTCAAAGAGAATTTCACCTTCCCACAAACCGTCTGATCTGTGACATGCCCACCAGGTGGAACTCGACATTGGCAATGTTGCAGCGTTTGCACAAGCAGCAGAGGGCCATCAATGAGTACCTGTGTGAGTATGGCACAAGGAAATGTTCAGGTCAACTTGGTTCCCCCCCCCGCAGGTACGCACATAATCTCCATAGGCAATGGAGGTTCTGTTTCCACAGATGTACTGTGATAGTCCATAGAGACAGGAGGGTCAGACTTCTCAGGTATGGGAGTCTCGTACTCCATGGGCAGTTCGGGTTCTTCCTCCTCTCCTGCATAGTCCTCCAGAGACTCCCTACCCCTGGGTACAGCGGGCTTGAGTCTTCTGGGTGCAGGCTTAGGTGTAGGAGGTTTTCTGGACATAGACTTGGGAACTGGGGGCCTAGGAACAGGCTTGGGTACCTGAGATCTCTTTGGAGCAGGCTTGGGCTCAGGTGCAGTGAGCTTAGCATGGGGTGCCTCTTTAAGCACCGGAGTTTTTTCAAACACAGTCTTTTTCATTGGGGTTTGCTGGGAGAACCTAGCCGTCTCGGGTGTGGGAGCTGGCCTTTTTGGGGGTCTTACTGGACAGGCTGTGAGCCAGTGGTCTCTTGAGGCACAGTAGATACATAGACCCTCCGCCATCCTCCTGGCGCGCTCCTCTGTAGTAAGCGGGCCTCTAGGCTTCTTTCGTGGGGCAACACACACTTTAGGAAGGGTGCTTCTTAGGGAGGCGATAACAGTCCATAGCTCCTCCACTACAACGCATAACAGGTGGGCAAGATCTTCCAGGGCTGGTAGCATCCCTGCGGGCTCAGTTGGTGGGCTTTGCATTATGTCAGGGTGGCACCTGACATTCGCCGTGGTGGGACCCATGTTCAGGTGGTTAGAGCCCTTTAGGCAGAGATATGCTGGAGGTACCTGGGAGTTAGCTGACTGAGGCAGGTCAGAGTCCATGGCGAGGTACAAAGGGAGTAAGCAAAAGAGTAGTCAGGACGGTCCATGGTCTGTGGCTGGCAGCAATGAGGCAAGGTCGGTGGGTCAAGCAGGGTCTGGTACACGGTTGATAGCAGGATAACAGAGAGGGTCAGAACACTTTCAGGGAATGACTTGCAATGCAAAGCCAAGTTGCAAGGGGAGGATTCTCTTTTATTGACAGACAGACAGGAGGGTGTGGTGTGTGTTTGGTGTTTACACTTTGGGTAACCCCTATCAGTGCTGACAAGGTCTGAGGCAGCACTTTACATGGTTAGCACTGATATAGGTCTGGTTTTTGCACACATGGGTGCTGATCCCTGACACTCTCAAGGCAACAGTCTTTATGCCGACAGCATTCCTGCGGGTCCTCAGATCAGACAGGAGGAGGATGAGGAGGAGGAATATTTAAGTTGTGGGGGCATTGAAGGTGGGGATTCCGCAAGGGAGGGTTTTGTGTCCCCAGAAATCCAAGGACTAGTACGTGGCTGGGAGGAGGTAGTGCACGATAGGGTCATCCTTATTGACCAGGAAGACTCGGAAGCTAATGCCACCTCCATCCTACGCTGCATGGGCTCCCTTATTATGCAAAGCCTGCTAAAGGACCCCAGGATTCGTGCTATCAAGGAGAGGGATCATTACTGGTTGGCAACCCTTCTTGATCCACGATACAAGGGTAAAGTTGCAGAGCTCATCCTGCCCGCACAGAGGGAGCACTGGATGAAAAAACTTGAAGACGCTCTAAAGCGACACTTGTGTAACACCTTTCCAGGCACTGGTAGGTTACCAAGTGATGACACAGGTGCTTCTGAGGCTGCGGATGATCAGAGGAATAGTGGTGAAGGCCAGGGCCGCTTGACTGATGCATTTTTAAATTTTTTTAGTCCACGACGCCCAGGGACGTCAAATGTAGGCACCCATTGCCAGCGTCTTCACCATATGGTGCAGGACTACCTAGGGGCAAGGGCAGACCTGGATACCTTTATAGCAGATGATCCACTGGCTTACTGGGTGTTAAGATTGGATCACTGGCCAGAACTTAGCCAATATGCTATGCAGCTACTAGGTTACCCTTCATCTAGCGTGCTTTCTGAAAGGACGTTAAGTGTCGCTGGAGGTTTTGTCACAGACAAAAGAGTGCGTCTGTCCACCGACTCTGTAGACCGGCTGACATTTATAAAAATTAATCAGTCCTGGATCAGCAGTTATCAATCCCCTGATGCTGACGTAACAGAATAGATCGGGGATGTCTTCTGCATTCACAAAACCTCCAGCACTGAACTCTTACACAATATCACAAAAGGGTTACGGTGTGAATGCACTTGCTGCCATGAAAGGCACAATATTTGGCTGCACTGGCGCCTGTGCCACATTTATATCATTTTAATTTTTTGAACCGCATGTTCCACCCCTGCAGTCTTCCACAATACCACAGAGGAGTGTATGAATGCACTTGCTGGCCTGGCACCAAAAGCAGAAAATCTGGGTGCACTGACGCCTTTACCAGATTCATATCTTTTTAATATAGGACTGCAAGGTCCACCCCTGCATTCTTCCACAATACTACAGAAGGGTTACTGTATGATGGTACTTGCTGGCCTGGCAGTCTGGCACCAAAAGCACAATATCTGGGTGCACTGACGCCCATTACCAGATTCATATCTTTTTAATATAGGACTGCATGGTCCACTCCTGCACTCTTCCACAATACTACAGAGGGGTTACTGTATGATGGTACTTGCTGGCCTGGCACCAAAGACACAATATTTGGGTGCACTGCCACTGACGCCTGTATCAGATTCATATCCTCAGAGGGGTTACTGTGTGACGGCTAAAGGCCCAATTTTAAAACACCTATTGTTACTTTCATCCAAAGCCTGCATAAGTTTCACCACAATTTAGCCAAAAAATCACTAAACTTTCTCTGCGTGTCCGAAAATGTCTCCTCTTTTCATACTGCCTCCCCAAGCAGTTGTTTATGGAAAGATTAAAGGAAAACCATTTACCGTCATTTGAAATGTCATTGTTTGGTTTCTACATATTTCTATACATCCTAGAAAGCCGCCACTTCACGGGCAGGTTATTGGTACCTCCTAGGCACGATATTTGAAGGAATTTTTCGTTTTTATTTTTAACCCTTATTTCATGGAAAACTCACTGTCCCTTTAAAAACGTTTTTTTTTTTACTTTTTGTCCTTGTTTCCTGTCCCCCAGGGCACTACCCAGACCCCCATACACCTTTTATGGCAAATATCTAGCTTTTATGCCCTCTTGGAGGGCACTCTAAAAATCGAATTTTGAGTCCCATTGACTTGCATTGAGTTCGAGTTCGAGTTAGAATCCGAACATTTGAAAAGTTCGAGTTCGAATGCGAACCGAACTCGGGGGTGTTCGGCTCATCCCTAATCTGCAACTATGTTGCAGCCTGTTCAGGATGTGCCCAGGCTCAGAGATGCAATCCTACGGGTGCAATGCAGCCCTGGGTTTGGCCTCTTAAACCATGGGAGAGAATTCATAATGATTTTGCAGGACCAGGGAATGGACAGATGTTTTTAGTAGTGGTGGATGCACATTCCAAGTGACCTGAAGTGATATTACTGCCTCAAACTACAACTAATGCCACCATTGGTGCCCTGGAGTAGCTGTTTGCAACATTCGGATTGCCTAAGATACTAGTATCTGATAATGGGCCACCTTTATTAGCTCAGAAATTTCAAAGTTTCATTAAGGATCTGTAACGGGCGCAGTAGCGCTCACACAGGAGTAATGAGGTTGAGATCTTTAAGGACTGAAATATCTGCTTTACGTTTACACACTGCTTGGTATACACAGACTTATACTCTAAAGTCAGGGAGGATGAGAGAAGAACTGAGTTGCTACTAAGCACTAAAGGTTTCAAGACCGATAGACAACTTAGAGCACGTTCAGAAACACAAAGATACTTCAGACAGTAAGTGCATTGTACGGACTGCAGGGCAGTCAGGAAATATGCAGATTTAACGTTTTCTGATAAGCTGGAGCATGCAACGGTACCTTATGATATTCAGAGGTAACTGACAAACATAGGAGTCTATCGCTGGTACAGTATCGAGTATACTTGGCGGTTTGAGCACAATGAACATAGGCTGAATATAACCAGTATTTTTCGATCACGGTTTTCACATAAGTTTGTGGCAAAGAAACATGAGCCCTGGGTTGGGTATAGTAACCTAATGAGGCCACAGACGATACCCCAAAATGAGAAGGGACAGCACCCCCCTATCGAATGAAAACCCCAGCAGCAAACATGGGGTTAAACCACCAAAGCACAACACTGGCGATCGCAAATCGAGCAGCAACAGAATGGTCAAATACAAGCCGGGTCAAAAATCAGGAGCAGGGATCGGATCCAGAAATGGGTTGGCAACAGAAATCAACAATAAGAATCAGCTAGCGATGCGGGAACAGAACTCCACGTCAGGGCGACGAGGCAACTCTTCGCGCCCTGTTTTAAACCCGGCAGCTCTTCGTGACCACACCAGGCCGCGCCCCCTCGGATGCCGCTTAGCCATTACCTGGTGCTGGCATTCGGCCAGCTCTTGGCAAAGAACCCTGCCCAGACCCCGCAGGCAGCATAGTAGGGGCTGAGGATGTAACAAAACCCCCCCTGGCGGTCGGACTCAGAACGACCTCCAGGCGCTGAAGGATGGGCTGTATGGAATTGGCGAACCAGACGAGGCGCATGGATTTCGCTGGCTGGTAGCCAGGAACGATCCTCAGGCCCATAACCCTCCCAATCTACCAGGTATTGAAGGACACCACAGACCACACGGGACCTCAAGATGGCATGAACCTCATACTCCTCCTCACCCTGGGATTTGATAGGCAGTGGCGAAGCAGTGACTCTGGTATACCTATTACAGGTAAGAGGTTTCAGGAGGTTAACATGAAATACGTTATGTATTTTAGATATGGGGGTAAAGCTAAGGCATAGGAAACAGGATTGATACGTCTTATTACTTTATAAGGACCAATAAACCTGGGAGCCATCTTCATGGACGGCACCAACAATTTGATGTTTCTAATTGACAGCCATACCTTGTCCCCAACCGTATACACCGGTGCAGGACCTCTGCGTCTGTCAGCTTTTATTTTTTGCTTTTGAATATGATTTCCTTAACCCTCTCACATGTCTCTTTCAGGTTATTCAGATGCTCGTCCAAGGCTGGCAACGCAGTACCTTGGAATACGGAGAGACGCATGGGAGGATCATAACCATCAACTGTATGGAAAGGTAAGTGACCTGTGGTTTCACTCACTGAGTTGTTCAGTGCAACCTCAGCCCAGGGTAACAGGTCTGTCCATTCACTTTGCTTTTCGGACACAAAACACTGCAAGTATTGTTCAACACTCTGGTTGGCTCTCTCTGCGGCCCCATTCGTCTGTGGGTGATAAGCCTAGGAGAAACTCAACGTGATACCGAGGTTGTCACAAAACCCTCGTCAGAAACGAGAAATGAACTGGGTTGCTCTGTCAAATACTATTCCCAGGGGAACCCCATGAAGTCTCACAATATTTTGCACAAATACTGGCACCAGCTCAATAGCTGAAGGAAGCTTGACTAGAGGCATGAAGTGCACCATCTTCGAGAATCTGTCTACCATGGTAAGGATCACCGTATGACCCTGGGACACAGGTAGATCGATAATGAAGTCCATAGAGAGGTGGGACCAAGATCTCTCAGGCACTGGCAATGGCTGCAATAGACCTATAGGTAAGGACCGGGGATTCTTGCTTCTACAGCACACTTCGCATGTGGCTATGTAGTCCTTAATATCCCTTCGCATACCTGCCCACCAGAACTGTTTTTCAATAGATGCTAGAGTCTTAGTTATCCCCATATGCCCATAAGGCTTGGATTCATGGTATATCATCATCATCTGTGTTCTTTCCTCCTCAGGTACAAAGACCTTACCAGGAGGTTTTTCAAGAGGAGCAACACCTTGGACAGCTTGAATTCTCTCCAACAATGGAGAAGGCACAGTCAGAACTGTTGTACCCAATATCCTTTCCTGAGGAATGATTGCACTGTGATCGAACGTATGCTGGTCATATGACTCAAATTGCCTGGACAAGGCATCAGCCTTCGTGTTTTTTGACCCAGAACGGTAAGACAGCAAGAAATTGAAACTGGACAGGAACAAGGACCACCGGGCCTGCCTGGAATTCAAACGTTTCGTGTCTCCCATGTAAATAAGATTCTTATGATTTGTTATTATTATCACAGGATCTTTGGTACCTTCAAGCAAAAAGCGCCATTCTTTGAGGGCTGCCTTAACTGCTAGTAACTCTCTGTTCCCTATGTCATAATTTCTCTCTGCAGGTGTCATTTTCCTGGAGAAAAACCCACAAGGGTGTACAGGTCCCTCAGGACTCTCTCTTTGAGACAGAACTGCACCAATTCCTATCTCGGATGCGTCAACCTCAAGTTGAAATGGCAAGCCTGGCTCTGGATGCCGTAGGATAGGTGCAGTGACGAATGCCTCCTTGAGTGACTGAAATGCCTGCATGGCTTGATCACTCCAGACCTGATTTTGGGCACCCTTCTTGGTCATGGCGGTGATTGGAGACACAACGGAAGAGAAACCCTTAATGAACCTCCTATAGTAGTTTGTGAAACCAAGGAATCTCTGTATAGCTTTTAAGCCCTGAGGTAGTGGCCATTCCTTGATGGCAGACAACTTTTTTGGGTCCATCTCAAACCCCTCAGGTGTAATGATGTAACCTAGAAAATGAACTGAAGTTATGTCGAACAGACATTTTTCTAACTTGCAGTACAGCTTATTCTCCAACAACCTTTGCAACACGGTCCGCACATGGACATGGTGTGTCTCAACATCTGGAGAATAAATCAAAATCGTCTAGATACACGATTACAAAGACTTGCAAAAAATCCCTCAGGACATCATTTATAAAGTCTTGGAAGACTGCTGGCGCATTGCATAAGCCAAATGGCATAACCAGATATTCATAATGGCCGCTCCTGGTGTTAAAAGCGGTCTTCCATTCATGGTCTTGCTTCACCCTTACCAAGTTATATGCACCGCGAAGGTCCAACTTGGTGTAAATCTTGTCACCTCTTAAACGGTCAAGTAACTCGGATATCAGTGGGATGGGATAGGCATTACATATAGTGATTCTGTTTAACCCTCAATAATCAATGCAAATCCCCTTCCTTTTTTGATACGAAAAAGAATCCTGCTCCCGCAGGAGAGGAAGAACGACGAATGAACCCTCTAGCTAGGTTCTCTTTTATGTATTCTTCCATGATATCGTTCTCTTTTTGTGACAGTGGATAGACATGACTCCTAGGAGGCATGGTGCCTGGCAGCAGATCTATAGCACAATCATAAGGCCGGTGAGGGGGAAGAATCTCAGATTTCCTGACTGCCCACCACAGTACTCATACCCAGACATTTAAACCAACATTTAGACCCCCATGATTCCAACTCTCCCATAGACCAGTTAACAATAGGATTGTGTTTAGCCAACCAAGGATACCCCAATACGATGGGTACTGTGGGCGAATCGATAATCTGAAACTTGATTCTTTCCTTATGCAAGACCCCAGTACAAAAAGAGACAGGTACAGTATTGTGTGTACAATGAGATCTTAACAGTTTCCTGCCATCGATACTTTTGATAAGAAGAGGTACTTCTCTCTCCACCAGAGGCACTTGGTGTGGTGAATAGCAGCGAAACCAGAGTGTCTATCAGTGCTTCTGTGTTCAACCTGATTTTCTCCCAGGCTATGGACACAGGCACAACAACGTGAGATCTTCTCTTTCTCTTTTTACTAGATACGAGAGACACAGTAGTAGTACCCAGAACCTGTCTCTCAGGGGATTCTAGGCTTGCTCGTTTCCTGACACATTAGATCTTTTTGGTTGCTTGGGGGCGGGCATTGTAAACAAAAATGCTCTCTGTCAGCACAATAGAGGCACAGCCCCTCTCACAGGCAATATTGTCTCTCTTCTCCTAATATCCCAGAACGACCTAATATCATAGGCTCTGGCTCAGTAGGTACTGGTCTGGGAGGAGAGACAGCATGAGTAGACCTAGAAACAGAACTGGCCCCCCGAGAAGGTTTATGAGCTTTGCTACGACCAGACCTCCTGTCACGCATCTGATCATCGAGAGCTATACAGTAGTCCACCAGATCCTCTAGCTCCTCAGGCAATACCACAGGTGCTAATTCATGCATTATATTCTCTGAAATTCCTTTGAGAAACGCGATAACAAGCACATAATTTGGCCATGACAATTCTGCAGCCACGGTTTTGAACTCTATTGCGTAATCTGCAACTCAGCGGTTGCCCTGGGATATATACGCCATAGCGCCCTAGTTGCCCCTGTTGCCCTTCTAGCGGGATCAAATGTGCATCGTAATTCTGCCATAAACTCAGCATAATTATATACCACAGGTTTCTTTAGTTCCCCCAGGGGGTTTGCCCACAGCAGAGCTTTCTCGGTTAGGTGGTTAATAACGTAACCCACCTTAGCTCTATCTGTGGGACACATACTTGGATTTAATTCAAACATAATATCAATTTGGGTTATAAACCCTCTGCATGAACCTGAACTCCCATTAAAGCACATAGGAGTCTTTAAACTGACATGAGCTACCTCAGTAGCAATCGTAGAGGAAACAGTAACTGCTTGCATAGACCTGTCCATCGCAGGAGAAGGAGGCAGTGAGGCCTTATTGAACTGATTCATGACTAGGCCCAAAGCCCGAGCAAATTGATCCATGCGATGGTCTTGCTCTTCTTGCTTAGTTATGATTTCACCCAGCTTAGACATAAGTACAGATAAATCAGTCGGATCCATATCAGGCCCTGACGTGATGTAAAGGGCGCAATAGCGCTCACACAGGAGTAACGAGGTTGAGATATTAAAAGACTGAAATATCTGCTTGACGTTTACACACTGCTTGGTATACACAGACTTATACTCTAAAGTCAGGGAGGATGAGAGAACAACTGAGTTGCTACTAAGCACTAAAGGTTTCAAGACCGATAGACAACTTAGAGCACGTTCAGAAACACAAAGATACTTCAGACAGTAAGTGCATTGTACGGACTGCAGGGCAGTCAGGAAATATGCAGATTTAACGTTTTCTGATAAGCTGGAGAAGGTCAAGGGTACCTTATGATATTCAGAGGTAACTGACACACATAGGGGTCTATCGCTGGTACAGTATCGAGTATACTTGGCGGTTTGAGCACAATGAACATAGGCTGAATATAACCAGTATTTTTCGATCACGGTTTTCACATAAGTTTGTGGCAAAGAAACATGAGCCCTGGGTTGGGTATAGTAACCTAATGAGGCCACAGACGATACCCCAAAATGAGAAGGGACAACACCCCCCTATCGAATGAAAACCCCAGCAGCAAACATGGGGTTAAACCACCAAAGCACAACACTGGCGATCGCAAATCGAGCAGCAACAGAATGGTCAAATACAAGCCGGGTCAAAAATCAGGAGCAGGGATCATATCCAGAAATGGGTTGGCAACAGAAATCAACAATAAGCATCAGCTAGCAATGCGGGAACAGAACTCCACATCAGGGCGATGAGGTAACTCCTTGCGCCCTGTTTTAAACCTGGTGGCTCCTCGTGACCACAACAGGCCCGCCAACTCGGATGCCGCTCGGCCATTACCTGGTGCTAGCATTTGGCCAGACCCCCGGGCAGCATAGCAGGGTCTGAGGACGTTACAGGATCATGGTATCCAACATCTCCATACAGCTCTGTATTATCCAGCTACCAATGGTCTAGCTGAAAGATTTGTCTACACTCTAAAAGGATTTTTAAAGAGTACTATGACAGACCACAAAAACTTACCTCAACAACTACAACAATTCTTGTTGCAGTACAGAAACACAACTCACCCAACCACCGGCCAGCTACCAGCAGTTTTGAGGTTTGGCAGACCACTTAGGATGAAGTTAGATTTATTGCAACTGGACAAGGAGGGTCAAGTGGAACGAAGTCATGTACAGAAATGCAGGAAAAGATGAAGCACGGAAAGTCCTCACGCACATACAATAGATGTATGTAGGGCCAAACCGTTGGTCTCTGGCAGTGATTTCCAAGGTTTTGGGATTCCTCATCTGTGAGGTTAGCATGGCCAATGGTCTGCACACCAAAAGACATTCAGCCCAGCTACGGCCCAGACCTGTTTTTGATAAACAACTGAATGACCAGGCTGAAGAGTCCAAAGACACGGATATATGGTTGGGGGTCTGGCATGATATTGGAGACTTATTTTCACAAGAAGAAGAAGATTGTGCCCTTCCTAGGGAAGAAATAGGTGGTGATCGTGATGTAAATGTCAGTTTAGCCTGGAATCAAAGATCCGGCATCTGCCAGAATGCTGGCAAGCTCCAGACCCATTGAGGGATTTCCACCAGAGGAGTAATAGCTTGCGGAATCACAGATGCTATGTGAAACGAATACACAGATTACAGAATGGAAGTCAGGAGGGTCGGGAAGAAACATAGGCTTGTACTGGACATTCTTTGGTTGTTTGTTTTTTTTGGTTTTGTTTTGTTTCTTTTAAGAAAAGGGAGGAGGTGTGGGGTGCTGACTGCCAATGGGGGGAAGTTGGGTGTTTCTTTTGGCGGTTGGCTGTTAACAGTTGGTCATCCATTTTGTCTCCCAGTTGAGGGCTGACTAGAGGAGCAGCCAGTTGCAGTTGTAGAGAACCCGTATGCTTAGTTTTTAATAAACCTACTAATGAAACCCAAGACGTCTCGTATTATCCAGAACACTACAATTGCTTTGCGGTGTCAGTCAGGTGTCACCTGAGCCACATGAGGACAGACCCTATGCAATGTTCTGGGAGAGTGAGTGTAATGAGCACAGCCTGCGATTAGGCGCAACTCTGCATGTCACTGCAAACCCAACACCAGCTCTCAGCCAAAACTGGTAGAGTGCTCCCCCCGAAACCTGTGTCTGGATCCTCCCCTGATTGCAGCTTGCTTGGGGAACAGAACACTGAAAGAACAGCAATGCAAAAGCAAAGCACTATGGGTGCTCCGCCCTGTAGTAGGGAAACATTGGGCCAGTAGTTGTGAGAACCTGTATCTTCTGCAGTGCTGCAGGAAACCAGGACTGAGCAAAGCATGACGGGAAGAGTGCTACTAGGGTTCCAAGGGTGGAGCAGCACCGGACACGCCTTTCCTATAGCGGCAGCGGTTAGGTTCATGACAGATTCCCCCCTCAAGGGACACACTCTGGGTAAAGGCGGTTTAAGAAAAATCTCTGTATCAGCACGGACGGAAACAGTCTCAGAGATGTCTCCAGATTCTGAGGAGATACGAGGTGCAGTAGATCCATTCAACCCTTTTTAGATTTAGCAGGCATGGGTTTAGTCCTACTGCTGTGGAGAATGGGGGAGACTATTTTAGCTATTGCCAGTGTCCTCTTAGGAATAGCAAGTCCGTATGGTTCAGCAGCCGGGTTAATGAGAGGTATGGGGATGGAGGTATTAATGGGATCAAATAAGGGAGGTAGTACAAAGTCCATAATATTATGTAAATTGGTTCTGCAGAGACTTAAGGAAAGATTGTTGTTTGGTTACAGTTTGGGCTACCGTACAAACATTGGTAGTAAGCGTGGCTATAGAAGATACAATAACATAATAATTTTGTAATGTAACAGATACGGTGGTGGTCTCAGGACCGGCCCGACCATGGTGCAAGGTGGAGCATCTGCTCCTAGCGGCAAAATCTGGGGGGTGGCACTTTTTTTCCAGGCGCAGGTATAATTTTTGCTGCTGGAGGCTGATACGGTGTTGTAGGGCCACGCCCCCACACATGTGGGCAGCAGGGGAAGAGCGGCAGAGAGAAGGGATTAAAGTGCGTGTGGGCGGAACCTCCCAGGCAGCTGCACATCTCTCCTCAGACCACCGCACGAGGTATGTGTGTGCGGCTTGTCACCCTCACTGGAGCCCGGGACTGGCAGGAAATGATGTCTGTGCTCATGTGAGTGAGGGGAAATAAACGTGGAGAGCTGGAGCTGAGATGCAATAAGATGCAACACTGGGAGCTCTGTCCAGCCTGATGCAGTTCAAATCTTTGGCAGACACTGAGATCCCCTCTGTATGTGTGAATCTCTCAGCCCCAGCTCTGAGCATTCATTCCCTTGGGCAGGCACTCACCTCATTGGTGTAACGTTGGGAGCTTCCAGCCCTACCTGTGTGCTTGAGGGCAGCATGTCTGATGCTGCTCGCTGACCAATGCCCGGTTTAAATGGAGACAGGCAGGGATTTGTTTGCATGAGGTGCGGCTTGAGTGGGGGGCGTGGCCTGGTGAAGGTCTTTAAAAACCCTCAGTGTATTCTCAGCAGTTGCCAGATCGTGGTTATCCATACCTGAGCTCCTTGTACCTGACTGCTATATTGAATTAACCCGTTATTGACCTCTGCTTGTTTCTGACTATTCTGCCTTCTGTTACCCTAGACCATTTTCTTGTACTACGCCACTGCTCTGATATCGACCCGGCTATTCCATTTGACCATTCTGAACTCTGTATTCATGATTCTGGCTCGGCTGACTACTCCCCGTGTTGTTAACCCTTTCTGTCTAGCTAGCTTACCTGGCCAATTCTAAGGACCAGACAGTTAGAGATCTTTCACGGCTACTCTGTTGGTAGCTTCTGGGCTCTGTGGAGTGTGGGGTGTTAAGTACTGCGTGGTGGGATCTGGGAACCGTGACATTACGATCTGGCCACTATGGATCCCGCAGACTTAACACAGCACTTGGCTAACTTTGTATCCAGACAGGATGAGCAGGATCATAGAAACATAGAAACATAGAAACATAGAAAAATGTCGGCAGATAAGAACCTTTCGGCCCATCTAGTCTGCCCAATTACATGGATACTTTACCTGGATTTATCTTTTGTTTAGGATAGCCGTATGCCTATCCGATGTCTGCTTAAATTCAATTACTGTTTTGGCCTCTACCACTTCAACTGGAAGACTGTTCCATGTATCCACCACCCTCTCAGTAAAATAATGCTTTCTGATGTTACTTTTAAAACCTTTGCCCTCTAATCTAAGACTATGTCCTCTTGTTTTGCTACTTTGTTTCCTTTTAAATATACTCCCTTCCTCTACCTTGTGGATTCCCTTTACGTATTTAAATGTTTCTATCATATCTCCTCTGTCTCGTCTTTTTTCCAAGCTGTACATGTTAAGATCATTAAGCCTTTCCTGGTAACTTTTCTCCTTCAAGCCGTACACCATTTTAGTAGCCCTTCTCTGAACTCTCTCTAAGATGTCTATATCCTTCTGGAGATACGGTCTCCAGTACTGCACACAGTACCCAAGTGAGGTCTCACCAGTGCTCTGTACAATGGCATGAGCACTTCCCTTTTCCTACTGCTAATACCTCTCCCTACACAACCAAGCATTCTGCTAGCATTTCCTGCTGCTCTATTACATAGTTATATAGGCTGAAAAAAGACATGCGTCCATCGGGTTCAGCCTCTCCCACATAACCTACTGCTGTTGATCCAAAAGAAGGCAAAAAACCCAGTCTGAATGCTTGCCAATATGCAACATACTGGGAAAAAATTCCTTCTTGACCCCAGAATGGCAGTCAGATTTCTCCTTGGATCAAGAAGCTTTTACCCACATATTAAATATTATAACCCTTAATATTCTGTGTCTGCAGGAAGTCATCCAGTCGTGTTTTAAAAGTCTGTACAGACTCTGACCCAACCACCTCAACAGGCAGAGAATTCCACAGCTTTATTGTTCTCACCGTAAAATAACCCTTCCTATGCTTTAAGCTAAATTTTCTTTCTTCCAGTCTAAATGGATGACCCCTTGTCCTATGTATAGTCCTGTTAATGAAGGTTATCAGACAATGGTTGATAATGGCCCCGTATATATTTATATAAGGTTATCAGATCCCCTCTAAGGCGCCTTTTCTCTAAACTAAACAGGTTTAAGCTTGTTAGTCTTTCCTCATAACTTAACCCTTCCATCCCCCTTATTAATTTAGTTGCCCGTCTCTGCACTTTTTCTAGCGATATAATATCTTTTTTAAGACAGGTGCCCAAAATTGCACGGCATATTCAAGGTGCGGCCTGACCATTGATTTATACAGAGGCAAAATTATGTTTTCATCCCGTGAGTGAACTCCCCTTTTAATGCATGCCAGTACTTTGCTGGCCTTGGCGGCTGCTGTTTGACATTGCACATTGTTACTTAGTTTGAAGTCTATGATTATTCCCAAATCCTTCTCCTGCTTGGATTTCCCTAACTCCGTACCATTTAGGGTATAAATTGCTTGTGTGTTCTTCACTCCAAAGTGCATAACTTTACATTTATCTAGATTAAATTCATCTGCCATTTAAGTGCCCAGTCCCCCAATCTATCTAAATCCCGGCAGCGTAGTAACATCCTGCTCACATTGTATTACTTTTCCTAGCTTTGTGTCATCTGCAAACACTGATACATGACTTTCAATGCCTATCTCAAGGTCATTTATAAATAAATTGAATAGTATTGGTCCTATAACAGACCCCTGAGGGACACCACTTACCACTGGTGTCCATCTTGAAAATGTACCATTTATGACCACTCTCTGTACCCTATCTTTTAGCCAGTTTTCTATCCAAGAACATTGACTACTTACCTTTAGATCCTCTGCAATAATAACCCCTAAATCCCTGTCCTCAGATGTTGAGGTTAGGACTGTATCAAATATTCTATATTCAGCCCTCAGGTTTTTACGTCCCAGGTGCATTATCTTGCACTTATCCACGTTAAAACTCAATTGCCACAGCTCCGACCATTTTTTTAGTTTACCTAAATCATTTTTCATTTGGCTGATCCCTCCAGGAACGTCAACCCTGTTGCAAATCTTTGTGTCATCAGCAAAAAGACATACTTTTCCTTTAATACCTTCTACAATATCACTAATAAAAATATTAAATAGAATGGGTCCAAGTACTGACCCCTGAGGTACCCCACTGGTAACAAGACCTTGCGCCGAATAAACTCCACTTACCACAACCCTCTGTTGCCTGTCACTCAGCCACTGCCTAATCCAGTCAACAATATTGGAATCCAAGCTCAAATATTGCAATTTATTGATAAGCCTTCTATGCGGAACAGTATCAAAAGCCTTACTGAAATCTAAATAAGCAATGTCTACTGCACCACCTGTGTCTATTATTTTTGTTACCCAATCAAAAAAAATCAATAAGATTAGTTTGGCATGATCTCCCTGAGGTAAACCCATGTTGTTTCTGATCCTGTAATCTATGTGTTTTTAGACGGTCAACAATCCTTTCCATCCAATCAAAGGATGAATCAGTTTGCTATTGCCTTACAAACTATCCTGACTCGTACGGCTCACCTGGAACCAGCTGGGGTTGCACCCCCCGCTTGATATACCTGTGTCCCCTGTCGTTCAGACATCCCAGGTACACATGACCGCTCCTATGAGGTTTGACGGTACTCCCTCAGAGTGCCGGGGATTTTTGGTCCATGTGGATATTCATTTTAAATTAAATCCACAGATGTTTTTCTCTGACATTGCCAAAGTGGGGTTCATTATTAATCATCTGTCTGGCAGAGCATTGACATGGGCGACTCCGTTATGGGAGGCAGAGAAGCCTATCATACGGGATAATAAAGAATTCATAGCCGAGTTACAACGTACATTTAATCCTACCAGAAAGGCCACGGTAGCTGGCAAATCCTTGTTCCGCATACGTCAAGCATACGTCAGCGCTGCGGAATATGCTGGCGCTTTATAAATAAAGAATAATAATAATAATAATAATAACAGGACTGTTTCTGATTATGCCATAGAATTTAAAACCTTGATCTCTGATGTGAACTGGACAAATGAGACACTGGTTCTGGCTTTTATGGAGGGGTTATCAGAGTCATTGATGCATGAACTGGCTCCACGTAAACTACCTGAGGTATTGTGTGAACTCATTGATTATTGTATAGATCTGGATAATCAGATAAGGGACAGAAGGACTCCAAGAGAGAAGCCCAAGAGACTGTTACCTAAGTTGGCCCCTGTCTTTCAGGCACCACCAAGAGAGTTATCTCCTCCCTCTGAGCCTATGCAACTAGGCCGTACTAGGCTTACAGAGGAAGAGAGAACAAGGCGTTTTCGTGAGGGATTGTGCCTGTATTGTGGTTTGGGGGGACATGTACGATTTCAATGTCCTACTCGTCCTAAAATGCATGATAAGCCAGAAAACTACCGCACCTAAGGCAGCTGAGGAGACAGGCCTTGGGTGTGACGTGCATGTCTCCTGTCAAAGACACTAAACTTATGTTACCAGTATCCTTGGCTTGGGAGACCAAGACCACACATACTACCGCTTTTTTGGATTCTGGGGCTGCTGGCAACTTTATCGATGTTAACTACGCTTCTTCCATTTCTCTACCTCTGGTGGTAAGAGAGACACCCTTAGCCGTCGAAGCCATAGACGGCAGACCATTATCCTGCCCTAGAATTACTCACGATACAGTTACAGTGGTTCTTACCACTGGTCTCTTGCATAAAGAAGAAATCATATTTCAAGTTATCCATTCACCTTCCAATCCTGTTGTACTTGGTTTCCCTTGGTTGGTGGAACATAATCCTGTTATTGATTGGGCTAAGGGAGAGATACTGTCTTGGAGTCCTGCTTGTTTTGGGACTTGTTTAATACCCATTCAGCATGTCGGTGCCCTGAACACACCCACAGCTCCTCCATTGTCTACAGAGGTTCCTGACCAATATGCCGACCTCAGGGCTGTATTTGATAAAAGAGAGGCAGAGAAACTGCCTCCACATAGACCATATGATTGTGCCATAGATATTCATCCTGGTACCATGCCTCCTCGAGGCAAAGTATATCCTCTTTCCATAAAGGAGAACCAAATTATGGAAGAGTACATAAAGGAGAATTTGGAGAGAGGTTTTATCCGACGTTCCTCTTCTCCAGCAGGGGCTGGGTTCTTTTTTGTGTCGAAAAAAGAGGGAGATTTACGCCCGTGTATCGATTATAGGGGGCTTAACAAGATCACCATTAAGAACGTGTACCCTATCCCTCTCATATCAGAACTGTTCGACAGGTTAAGGGGGTCAACAGTATACACAAAACTTGATTTAAGAGGAGCTTACAACCTGATACGTATAAAACAGGGGCATGAGTGGAAAACAGCATTTAACACCAGGAGTGGGCATTATGAATACTTGGTCATGCTTTTCGGTCTTTGTAATGCTCCAGCGGTATTCCAGGATTTTATTAATGATGTGCTCAGAGATTTCTTACAAACCTTTGTTATAGTATACCTAGACGATATATTGATTTACTCTCCCGATCTGAAAACCCACCATGCACATGTCAGACAGGTATTAGCAAAATTACTGGACAATGGTCTTTATTGCAAACTAGAGAAGTGTTTATTCGACATTACTACTGTGAAATTCCTTGGGTATATTATCACTCCAGAAGGTTTTGAGATGGATCCTTCTAAACTCACGGCCATCTCAGAATGGCCTCTCCCTCAAGGTCTCAAGGCCATACAGAGGTTTCTGGGGTTTTCCAACTATTATAGGAGATTTATCAAGAATTATTCCGCTGTAGCCTCCCCTATCATTAATATGACACCTAAAGGTCTGAAGAACCAGATCTGGTCTTCTCAATCCAAACAAGCATTCGAAGCCCTCAAACAAGCTTTCACTTCCGCTCCCGTATTACGGCATCCTGATCCCAGGATTCCGTTTGTTTTTGAGGTTGATGCTTCCGAGATAGGCATTGGGGCTGTCCTGTCTCAAAGAGAGTCTCCAGGAAAACCTCTACATCCTTGTGGGTTCTTTTCAAGACAATTATCACCAGCAGAACGCAATTATGATATAGGTAACAGAGAATTGCTTGCTATTGTGTCTGCCCTGTCAGAGTGGAGACATTTGTTGGAAGGTACTCTTGACCCTTTATTGATAATTACTGATCATAAGAACCTTACGTACATCGGGGATGCCAAACGTTTGAATGCGAGACAGGCCAGGTGGTCATTGCTACTGTCTCGGTTTAATTTTGTATTGACTTACAGACCAGGTGACCGCAATGTAAAGGCTGATGCCTTATCTCGTCAATATGACCCGTATGAATCTAATACACAAGACCACAATCCTATAGTTCCTCCTGAACGTATTGTGGCTTCCACAGTCTTGTCTGTCTCCTCGCCTTTCCTGGAACGCCTCCAGGCAGTTCAAGTAGGGGCTCCACCTGACAAGCCTCCAGATATGTTGTTTGTTAGACAGTTGGAGGGAATCCTCTCTATGGCGCTTGTCTAAGAATGATACAGGTTGCTGCCTGACACCGATACAGTGGCAGTGTTACACGCCTGCCGAAATAGATAGAGAAAAGGGGGGGTATATCTCCGTCGGGCGCTACCTGTATATATGGATCACTCACACTTCGTAGAGTGGAGTGGGGAACCTTTAGTGATGAAATGTAATAGTGTGTACTTGTCACATACGTTGTACCCAGTGAGTGTATTAATATTCAGTGGATGCTTTTGTGGTCCAAAAAATTTTTTTGGAAAAAACCAAATTTGTATATATGTATATGACTGCCAGATGATGGGGCAGTGTAGTAGTTTCTTTTATTTTTTTTATTTTATTTATATTTATAGACACGGTAGTTTGGTGAGGCAGTATTGGTCAAGGAAATGATAGTTTCCTTTGTTTATGGACACAATAGTCTGGTTCGTAGTATTCAAAAACAGGTTATCAATATATTGCCATCTAGTGTCTTCCTTAAGGTACTGTTGATGTAACCAGTCCAATTTTAGATGGTCTGGGAGTCGTTCAGTCTTCTACTGCCACCTAGTGGTTTTATCTGGATTACAGTCTCGTAGAAGATGAGCTCGTCAATGCCTTTCTCCTTCTCTCCTTGTCCTCATATGAAAAGACAGAAAGGGGGTATACATAGCGTGACACTGTATATACAGAGTGTGTTGTATGGAAAGAGAGTTGTATGCACTCACGTGGTCCAGAGCCTAAATGCAGCCAGGCTCAGACATTCAAGTTTTGCTGGTCCATAGAGGTGACCATTTCCCTTCTTTTCCTCCGAGAATCCTTTACTGTCGCTGGGTCTTCTGGGGTTCTCTGTTCCTCAGGGCTGCATCCTAAAGGTCTCAATTTAGACTTCGAATTATGCCACTTCTTATGAACATCTTGACGCTTGTATCTACTCCAGCCCCATACACCACCTAGATCTATCCCATTAGTGACAGTCTCTAAGAACACTGCCCTAACCATACCACGTATATAGCCATATACTAACGCAGCCCGACATTCACATTGAACCAACCTATGTGCCCATATTCTTAATGGATGTCTCGCTATATTTCAATAACCTCAGACGAGAAGGGGTGGGACTGACACAACCATTTAGTTAAGTCCACCCTAAACACAGCGGATAATGGGTAATGCATGCAGTAGAAGACTGAACGACTCCCAGACCATCTAAAATTGGACTGGTTACATCAACAGTACCTTAAGGAAGACACTAGATGGCAATATATTGATAACCTGTTTTTGAATACTACGAACCAGACTATTGTGTCCATAAACAAAGGAAACTATCATTTCCTTGACCAATACTGCCTCACCAAACTACCGTGTCTATAAATAAAAGAAACTACTACACTGCCCCATCATCTGGCAGTCATATACATATATACAAATTTGGTTTTTTCCAAAAAAATTTTTTGGACCACAAAAGCATCCACTGAATATTAATACACTCACTGGGTACAACGTATGTGACAAGTACACACTATTACATTTCATCACTAAAGGTTCCCCACTCCACTCTACGAAGTGTGAGTGATCCATATATACAGGTAGCGCCCGACGGAGATATACCCCCCCTTTTCTCTAGATATGTTGTTTGTACCTGAAAAGGAAAGACAAGAATTACTCATAATGTTTCATGATTCTAAACCAGCAGGTCATCCTGGTATTACTAAGACTCTTACCAGTATCTCCAGACAGTTCTGGTGGCCCACCATGCGACAGGACGTACGTCTGTTTGTTTTGGCTTGTCAAGTCTGTGCCAGAAGCAAAACCAGTAAATCCTTGCCTGTCGGTCTATTGCAGCCTTTACCCATGCCTAAGAGGCCTTGGTCTCATCTATCTATGGATTTTATTGTGGACTTGCCAAAGTCCAAGGGTCATACTGAGGTTCTGACAGTTGTAGACCGCTTCTCCAAAATGGCTCATTTTGTCCCTTTACCTAAGTTTCCTACAGCCAAAGAACTGGCGGTTGTATTTGCTAGAGAGATTGTACGAATACATGGGGTTCCGTCTGAAATAGTCTCTGACAGAGGAGCCCAGTTCGTCTCTCGTTTCTGGATGGTTTTCTGTGCAGAGATGGGGGTGCGATTGGCCTTCTCTTCAGCATATCATCCACAAACCAATGGGGCAGCAGAGAGGGCAAATCAGGGTCTCGAGCAGTACATACGTTGCTTTACCACACAACAACAAGACAATTGGTCGGAGTTGTTGCCCTGGGCTGAGTATGCACGTAATAACGCCGTTAACGAGACCACTGGCCACTCTCCTTTTTCTGCCATCTATGGTTTTTTCCCTCCGGCTCTACCGCTTCAGTTTACTGAACAGGTCATCCCGGCTCTCGATGACCATCTCACTCAACTGCAAGAGATTTGGAGACAAATTCGAGAAAATATGGAGCGCAATGTTGCTGTCCAGAAACGCAAGGCTGACAGGCATAGGTTACAAGCTCCCTCCTATAACGTGGGGGATAGAGTTTGGTTGTCCACTAGGAACGTGAAGTTGCGGGTGCCTTCTATGAAAATGGCACCTCGGTTTATAGGTCCATATAGGATCATTCGCCGCGTTAATCCTGTGGCTTATGCTCTTGCCCTTCCTAAACATCTTCGCATGCACAACGTCTTCCACACCTCCCTACTGAAGCCATTGTTGTGTAACAGGTACACGCAGGTCGTTCCTCCTCCTCCACCTATTCAGGTTGATGGTGAATCTGAGTATGAGGTTAGGAGGGTTTTGGATTCTAGGCTGTGCAGGGGCGCTCTGCAGTACTTGGTCGATTGGGTGGGTTATGGTCCAGAAGACCGGTCCTGGATTCCAGCTTCCGATATGTCTGCCTCTAGGTTGGTCAGGGCGTTCCATGCCTCACACCCCGATCGCCCTGGTGGTCGTCCTGCCGCTCGTCCTGTTGGTCGTCAGGTGGCCTCCCGTGGAGAGGGGGGTACTGTAACATTGGGAGCTTCCAGCCCTACCTGTGTGCTTGAGGGCAGCATGTCTGATGCTGCTCGCTGACCAATGCCTGGTTTAAATGGAGACAGGCAGGGAGGTGGTTGCATGAGGCGCGGCTTGAGTGGGGGGCGTGGCCCGGTGAAGGTCTTTAAAAACCCTCAGTGTATTCTCAGCAGTTGCCAGATCGTGGTTATCCATACCTGAGCTCCTTGTACCTGACTGCTATATTGAATTAACCCGTTATTGACCTCTGCTTGTTTCTGACTATTCTGCCTTCTGTTGCCCTAGACCATTTTCTTGTACTACGCCACTGCTCTGATATCGACCCGGCTATTCATTTGACCATTCTGAACTCTGTATTCATGATTCTGGCTCGGCTGACTACTCTCCGTGTTGTTAACCCTTTCTGTCTAGCTAGTTTACCTGGCCAATTCTAAGGACCAGACAGTTAGAGATCTTTCACGGCTACTCTGTTGGTAGCTTTTGGGCTCTGTGGAGTGTGGGGTGTTAAGTACTGCGTGGTGGGATCTGGGAACCGTGACAATTGGAAGAGCAGCCCCCTCCTTTTCCTGGATGGAGCTCACAGAGATTCAGAAGTCAGCTCTGGGGAAGCAGTCAGCTGTCAGCCTGTGTGCTGCTGCTGCTTCTGTGCTCCATTTTTGAAGCTGGAGTGCTGCTGTGTGGCTGGACACACTGACAGGTCAGAGCAGATTTAGAGCACAGAGACCCCTTGGATTAAATACACTGAAACACTTGATTCAGACACACAGCACAGGCACACAGTATATGTAAAATCCTCCTTCCACCCCTGCTGACCCCTACAGGTCTCCATCTTCCCACTCAGGATGGAGAAATCTAAAGCTGACTGGCCCTGGCAGTCACATCGTATAATGCTGGCTGAAGACAGATTACCCCCACATCCTGCCTTTGTATTACCCCATTTTTCTCTTTAATTCCCACTTCCCCCACTGCTTGATTTATATTTGAGACGCTGGGCACAGGTTGCTCTTCAGGTATCCCCCTTCTCCATTTCAGGAGGGGGGGACATGACAGCGGGCATGGTCCGGACATTAAGGAATGGCTATTGGCAGAGCGCAGGGTCACTGCAACATTGTGGCACCAGGGTATATTTAAGGCCGAGAAGGGGAGGGCCCTGCCTCTTTGCGCCTGGATAGCTGGCAGAAGGAGAAGTTGAGATGGACGCCAATTTGGAACATTTTCTGGGCCAATTGCGTGGTCGCACGGAGGCTCGGGGCACTTCGGTACAAGATCTGCTGTCTACTGGTGTAGCCGACAGAAGGGGCTCGTCTCCGGCGGAGGATCAGTGTCCATGGCGCAGGGAGAGGTCTTCCAGACCACCGCAGCGATTACAACAAAGTCCGGTATGGGGAAGAGGAGAGGCTGCTAGACTGGCGCGGACTGAGCAGGCGGTGATTGCTGGGACCACTGATGAGAGTCGGGGTGAGTTACCTGCTGACGCAGCAATGGCGGTTCAACATGGCCGGCGGAGCAGTCGTTCGAGGAGCCCTCGCGGTCATCTTTCTCTTCCGACTGGGGAGGAAGTGATGAGCGGGAGGGCAATGACGCGGGCGGCTGACTCCGCCCCGATGCAGCATCAGGCAGAGCGACGGAGGTCAGGGGGAGCTAAGTCACGCCCACAAAATGGCCGCACCCAGCAGAAAAAGCCAGCAAAAGGGAAAAAGAAGGCTGCGAAATGTGTAGACGTGCCCGCCAGGCAGGAGGAGCAACCGCCCGGGACCCAGCGGTTTTTATCAGATAGTGTGGCCTGCTGCAGTAGGGCCAGTGTTGGGGTCTGGAGGCTTGCGTTCATCTGCTGGTACGCCCATGCATCGTGGACAATCTACTGGGACTGTGCGTTCGAAAGTCTGCCTATGACATGCCTTTGTTGTCGCCTGAGCATCCCGCTAGCAGGATGTAGGAGCAAGAGAGAGACGTTTCACGGAACCGACAGCAGCGGTCAGACAGGCGTCTGGACCTTGCAGCGGCAGGGAACGTGGCGATGGCAAGCGGCACGGGAATGGCAGCTGCTGGACCCACGGATTTGCAGACGGAACCATCACAGATTCTAACAGCACGTGAGTTAGAAATGCGGGATGCACGAGAGGGTACGAGCACGGGTGAGGCAGTCGGCCCTTTACCACTTGGAGTTATTGATACCCTGGTTGCAGTGCTGTGCAGGTTGCAGGGTGAAACCAACTCGGCTGTCGGGTTTCCCATGGCTGGATGACTGGACTCTGGAACGGGGGTGGGAGCGCAAGATGCGGCATCTCCAGCACCGACGGTGTCTTCGGTCGCGACATCGGGGGTGTAGGTGGTGCCATCCTCGCCTTTAGTGGCAGGCTCTCAAAGCAGCAGCGCGGCCCAATTAGGTGGTGGTAGTGCAGCTGCGGCAGTTGCCTCACAGGGCTCCTTGGTATCCTCAGGTGCAGCAACGGTGGCGGCTCAGGGTTCCTTTGTGTCTGCGCCTTGCGACCTATCGCCACTGGGGATGCATGTGTCTGTAGAGGTGAAGGAGCGGATTTGGAAGGGGGAATATGTGGAGGTTTTGTCTTTGGTTCTGCTTGATAAGGAAAGGATGGATAGGCCTAAAAAAATCAACTAACACATACAACGAGAAGGATAAAGAAAAACAAAAGGCTCTGCCGCCAACGTGGGGAAATTGGCTGCAGGGGTTTATGTCATTTAGCATAATTATGTGTGAAAAATCTCCGGAACAGGAGGTCTCCCTATTTGCATACCTCGATTTAATCTGGGGGGCTTATAAAATATATGGGGGTCTATCATGGTATAGGTACGATCAGCAATTTAGGCAAAAAATGGCAGTCCGGCCAGGTTTGTCCTTTGCAGTGCAGGACGCGAACCTCTGGCTGCTAATAATGACACTGAACCGACCAGCGGTTCCGCCCTTTCCAGGACCCGCAGCTTTTGTGCCCCAAGGACCGGCTGCGGTGGGTCGACGGGGGTACTGCTGGTTGTTTAATGAATCCTCCTGCAGGTGGGGGTCCTCTTGTCGCTTCCGCCACGAGTGCTCGTCCTGCGGCGGAATGCACCCTAAATTCCGTTGTTTTAAGTGCGGAAAGGGGGGCCAGTCTCAGTCTGCCGGCCAGGACAAGCCCGGTAGCAGGGGTGTCACCGATGCACGTGGCCGCGATGCTGCTCTGGCTCGGGCACAACCCCAATACCAAAGCCACCTCTTTGTTGCGGGAGGGATTCTTTTTTGGGTTTTCCATTCCATTTACGCCAACAGATTTACCGTAATTTTCAAAAAATATAGTGTCTGCCACACGTAGAGAAGACACTGTTGCTGAGAAGTTGGCGAAGGAGGTGCAACTGGGCCGGATAGAGGGCCCTTTCCCTTCTCTGCCATTTCGAAAACAGGAGTCTCTCTGCTCGGGTTGGTGCCAAAGAAAGAAACAGAGAAATTTAGACTGATACACCATTTGTCTTACCCTAAGTGCGCATCAGTGAATGATGGAATTGGTAGGGAAGAATGCAGGGTCCGGTACGCGTCATTCGACAAGGCTCTGCAAGTGATTCAAGAGGCTGGTGAAGGGGCACGGTTGGCTAAAGAGGACATCGAATCTGCTTTCCGGCTTCTCCCAATACACCCAGAATGTTACCACCTCCTTGGCTGCGAATTTCAGGGCGGCTATTATTACGATAAATGCTTACCGATGGGGTGCTCCATCTCATGTCACTTGTTTGAGATTTTTTCAACTTTTTTGGACTGGGTGGTGCAACAGCATTCTGACATTCGATCTGTCGTGCATTACCTCGATGACTTTTTATTCGTGGATCCCGCGGAATCTGCCGCATATGAGGATCTACTACAAATGTTCAGAGAAGTGACACGGGATTTTGGAGTTCCATTGGCGCCAGGAAAGGTAGAGGGTCCTTGCCGTTGTTTATCCTTCCTAGGCATCAAAATAGATTCGGTCAAGAGAGTCTTTCGGTTGCCGCAAGAGAAGCTGGAAGGGTTGCGACGGTTAGTGATGCGTGCTCTGGGTGTTGCCAAAATGCGCTTGGTGGACTTGCAGTCCCTGTTGGGGGACCTAACATTTGCCTGCAGGGTCTTGCCGATGGGGAGGACGTTCTGTCGGCGCCTCTCCTTGTCCACGGCAGGGATCTCACTAAGTCCCACAAAAGTGATTTGAGGGTGTGGAGGACTTTTTTGGATTCGTATAACGGGTGTACCTATTGGCAGGTGTCGGAGCTGGACAGCCCGGCACTAGAGTTGTTTACTGATGCTGCTGGCTCGGTGGGTTTTGGTGCTTATTTCCAAGGAAGCTGGTGCGCGGAGTGATAGCCCGACAGTTGGGTGGGTTCGGAGTTAGTCACCAATCTGACATTCCTGGAGCTGTTCCCGATTGTTGTGGCATTAGAACTGTGTGGGGAGCGGTTGGCGAACAGGAGGGTGGTGCTATGGACTGACAACAACATGAGCGTGGTGAACCACTCGTCGTCTAGTTCTCCACCGGTCCTGGCATTATTGCGTCATTTAGTGCTGCGTTGCCTGGAACACAATGTGTGGGTGAGGGCGAAGCATGTGCCTGGCGTTGATAATGTGATCGCTGATGCTCTCTCCCGGTTCCAGTGGAACCTTTTCTCGCAGGTGGCTCCAGCGGCGGACCCGACCGGCACGCCTTGTCCAGCCTAGTTGTGGACGATCGCCTCTCGGGACTGTTGAATTTCTTGGACAGCTCTTTGGCGGTTGTAATGGAAACTGGTCTGCTTATTTCCAGGTTTGGGAGGCATGGAGAATGCTGGCGATGGAGGAGGGTTGTGACTCTCATGGCAAATGAATTAGGGCGACGTGGCTCTTGTTTGGCAGGGCTCTGTGAGACGGTAAGTCTGGAGCATGGCTAGCCAGAGTGTTAGCTGCGCTCTCATGTCTTTCGAAGTTGGTGGGATGGCAGGATATCGGGAAGGATTCGCTGCTCCGGCAAGTGGTGCGGTGTTGGCAGCGGACTCGGGTTCCTGATACTCGGAGGCTGGTGTCAGAGCAGTTGCTGGACCAAGTTTTAGGTTTGTTGCCTTCGGTGTGTAAGGATGAATTCGAGACAGTGCTTTTCGGTGTGCATTTACCGTCTGTTTTTTCGGAGCGTTGTGCATCGGGGAGTTAATGTCTCGGAGTAAGTACTCGTGGTCGGGTTTGTATCGCAATAATGTGTTTGTTCGAGAAAATTCAATCCTCCTTTGGCTGACGATCAGTCGGCGAGAGGGGCGACAGTGACATTGTTGGCCACTGGGGGTTTGGGCTTTCCAGTGGCGCTGGCTCGGCGATATTTGGAGTTGCGGCTGCCAGTGGCGGGCCCCTTGTTGCTGCACATTTCAGGGGTGCCACTCACAAGGTTCCAGTTTACGGCAGTTTTTTGCCGGTGTATTGCGGAAGCGGGTTTGGATCCCAGGCAATTTGCGGCGCATTCTTTTAGAATAGGGGAGGATACAGTTGCGGCGGGGTGCGGGGCCTCGGTGGAAGCGCTGCAGCGGCTGAGCAGGTGGCGCTCCTCGCGTTTTCGCACTTATGTCTTTCCACATCTTCTGTGATTACAGGTCAGTCGGCGAGGGCAGTGTGGATCGTGGGCCACTCCTACGTTTATTGGGCGGAGAAGAGAGCGGAGCAGCATCCATTGGACCGCAATTTGGGTATTCCTCCAGAGGTGGGTGGCGCGGATTCGATGGCAGGGCATTAGAGGGATGCGGTGGGCCAACTTATTTCGTGAGTGTTGTGTGTTATCAAAGAGGGTGCCGCGCAACATCGTACTGGTTATACATTTAGGGGGCAATGACGTGGGCAGGGTTAGGTCCCTTTATTTGCTTCACGCCATGAAGCAAGACCTCGCGCAATGCTTTGCTCTCTTTCCTGGGGTATCCCTCGTGTGGTCGGAAATGGTGGCAAGACCCGACTGGAATGCGTTTGCGCAACCTCGAGTGTTGCATAAAGCGAAGCGTAAGATTAACCAGGGGAGGTGTCTAGGTTTGTCACCGGTTTGGGGGACTTTTCAGTGCGGCACACTGAATTAGAGGGAGATACTGCGGTGTTGATGAGACTGGATGGGGTGCACCTTTCGGATATTGGCTTGGACATCTGGTTGATGGAGGTGAGTGGCGGCACTGGGTGCGGGGGAGAGCGCAGGGGCAGCAGTTGTTGGGGGGCTGCCCTCTGCGTTGGCGTGAATCCTTACCAGCGGAGGAATAATCAATAAGCCGCCTACCGGTGAGGCACTGGGTAGACGAGTCCTGCAGGGTTGGGGCCTCTGCAGGATGACGAGCTCCATTCAGCACAGTGGCTTGGGCTGGCCCTGGGTGGTCTCGACAGATTCTTTTACAAGTACTGTCTCGGCAGCAGCTGTTATGTCCTGTGGCAAGTTGGTGGCATATACAGTACTGTGCAAAAGTTTTAGGCAGGTGTGAAAAAATGCTGTAAACAAAGAATGCTTTCACAAATGTAAGTGTTAAACATTTATGTTCATAGATGAACAAAATGCAGTGAATGTACAAAAGAGAAATCTAAATCAAATCAATATTTGGTGTGACCACCCTTTGCCTTCAAAACAGTAGCAATTCTTCTAGGTACACTTGCACACAGTTTTTGAAGGAATTCGGCTGGTAGGTCGTTCCAAACATCTTGGAGAACTAACCACAGATCTTCTGTGGATGTAGGCTTTCTCACATCCTTCTGTCTCTTCATGTAATCCCAGACACACTCGATGATGTTGAGATCAGGGCTCTGTGGGGACCATGCCATCACTTCCAGTATTTCTTGTTCTTCTTTACACTGAAGATAGTTCTTAATGACTTTGGCTGTATGTTTGGTGGTCGTTGTCCTGCTGCAGAATAAATTTGGGGCCAATCATACGCCTCCCTGATGGTATTGCATGATGGATAAGTATCTGCCTGTATTTCTCAGCATTCAGAACACCATTAATCCTGATGAAATCTCCAACTCCATTTGCAGAAATGCAGCCCCAAACATTCAAGGAATCTCCACCATGCTTCACTGTTGCCTGCAGACACTCATTATTGTACCGCTCTCCAGCCCTTCGACGAACAAACTGCCTTCTGTTGCAGCCACATATTTCAAATTTTGACTCATCAGTCCAGAGCATCTGCTGCCATTGTTCTGCAGCCCAGTTCCTATGTTTTCCTGCATACTTTATGCTGGCCTTGTTCCCACGTCGGAGGTATGGCTTTTTGGCTGCAACTCTTCCATGAAGACCACTTCTGGCCAGATTTCTCCGGACAGTAGATGGGTGTACCTGGGTCCCACTGGTTTCTGCCTGTTCTGAGCTGATGGCACTGCTGGACATCTTCCGATTTCGAAGGACAATAAACTTGATGAGTCTTTCATCTGCTGCACTAAGTTTCCTTGCCGACCACTGCATCTACGATCCTCAACGTTGCCCGTTTCTTTGTGCTTCTTCAAAAGAGCTTGAACAGCACATCTTGAAACCCCAGTCTGCTTTGAAATCTTTGTCTGGGATAGACCTTGTGTCTTGTGGCTGTGCCCAGTCTTGCCATGACATGAAACTGTCTTTCACAACCTCACCTTGGTAGCTGAGTTTGGCTGTTCCTCACCCAGTTTTAAGTCTCCTACACAGCTGTTTCTGTTTCAGTTCTTGACTGGGTTTCAACCTACGTGTGACATTGATAATCATTAGCACCTGTTTGGTATGATTGGTTGATCATACACCTGACTATAATCCTACAAAATCCCTGACTTTGTGCAAGTGTACCTCTGAGAATTGATGCTGGTTTGCAGGCAAAAGGTAGTGTTTCATTTTGGGCATTAAATCCATCATTAATTATTGAATTAATATGCAATAATTAAGGCCCTATGTTGCAACAATAATATTTATTTCTTGTGGATATTATGGTCAAACATATATAAGAAAAACACACAGAGACCGGTGCAATATGAATTGACAATTAACTTGGCAATCTATATGAACAGGTTAGAACATTTGCTTTACAGTTTACTTTACAGTAACTACAAAAAAACTAACACACACACAGTTATGGAATAGTAATAGTCATATAACACATCACTCAGTACATTAAACAAACAACAATACTAAACAATACAGAAATGAAAGCATGCTTACTAGGCCCCAGGCTTCAGAAAACTTCACAAGGTCAGTCTCGGGTATCAAGCTATAGAGAGCTAAATCTTGGATGCCACTCTCTTTTATGCCCAGTGGGAGTCACCAAGACAAACCTCTCTACCAATAGGTAAAACCTCTCTAAAATAGGCTGGCCTAATGACATCACAGCTAGCCACACAGGGCAAACAGCCTGCACATTGCCCCTAGTGGTCCTTCTTTGGTATGTCAATCAGTTAATATTAAAATATGATAATTTATGGCAGAAATCATTCATGATCATTACAAGCCACCCTTTGACTTATGTCATAAATCAATCATCTATGAAACAACCTCCCGATTTTTGAAAGAATACATTCCTCCCACCAACAATATGTGTATTTTATCAACTACTAATTAAAGAAAGGTACAGCATTGAGCATGTGCCTTACCAGTTACAAAACCTTGGCCTATAATAGGCACATACACACATTTATTATAGTGAACAAATCAAAACCAACTTTATTGTATTTATGTGAGGATTTGTGGTGGAGCTTAATAAAGTATTAGACAGAACAAACCATATAGCACCTGTAATTTATGGCATGGACCATCACTGGAGCTGGATGCTGTAGGCCTCGGAGCCTAACATTTACCATACATTAGTCCTGGAAAGTTTTTCTTTCTTCTTCTTTTTCTTCGAAGAACTTGACGAATAGCAACTGATGAAGAAATCATTTGCGAAGAGAGGTGTAGGATATTACGCAACAGTTCACTGGTGCAGGGACTCTCATGTGTTTTGTGGTCACTTATCATTCTTTATTTCATTCCCCACATTGATTTAACACAAGTTCCAGCTCTTTGTTGCGTTATTTACCTACTCTCATCACTCCCAGCTGCAGTGAAACGTCAATGAAAGCTGAGCTTAATGTCCAAAGCTGCTGCCTCTTCTTCTGGTTCTTTTTTTTTTTCAAATTCAAAAGTTTTTATTTTGAAATAAGTCAGCATTACATCATAATATAAAATAATAAGTGGACTCACAAGGCCAAACAATGAAACATGACTGGCAATTATAACCACACAGGGCCAGAGAACGTCGTCTGGGTAACATCTATTAATAACAGAAGAGTCATCAAAGGATAACAATATATCGACAAGTAACGTCCCCAGTTGGGGGGTCTCAGAATAAGAAAACTCTGCATCTGTGTGTAAAAAGAAAATAAGAATAAAGTGGCGAAAAACATATAATAAAAAAGGGGGGAGGGGCGTGGGGGAAAGGCACAGGCCATGACCGTGACACTCCTGGCCCACTCCCGAAGGAGGCCATGGAGAGACAACGTCACGAGGCCCGGAGGTCCGAGGGCCAAGTACGACAAGCAGAGCCATAGTGGCGCACCTCGGTACCACACGGATAGCGCCAAACACACACAAAAAAAAAATGACACACTAGTCCCCTCAGATGTGGAAGCAAGCCATTGCGAAAAAACCAAAAAGATTTCTCATAACGGGAATAATAGCCAGTATCCTCAGAGAGTGTCAAATAGAAAGAAATAAAAAGTCATCAAAGTCACATCAGACCGGTAGGAGGGGGGGGGAGGGGGAAAAAAACGCATTAACAGATTAGAAATGGAGAAAAAAAATAAAAAGTCATCTGTAAAAACTAGGGCATCGTCAGAGAGTCACAGAGAGTGAGTTCAAGAACAAAGGAGTCTGCATGTGGGGGTCATCATAGAGCACTCCGGTCGGCAACGTAAAGGGAACCAAAACTGACCCCCTCAACCTGTGTCCAGCGGGAGGACTACCCGCGCAGCTCCCTTGCATTGAGGAAGCTCTTGGGGAACACAGCAGAAGGACATCCGTTGGGCCATCTCCATTTTGGGTATACGCAACTCACCGGCACCCATCCTCCCAATAATCCACCACGGTCCCCACATAGACGGTGCAGGGGGAGCGACAGCAAGTCGCACAGGATCATCTACTGCTCCTCTGTCTTCAACCCCAGTCAGCTCCCCGTCACCTCCTCGTTGTGGGAACACCGCCTCAGCCCGGAGACATCCTCCTCAGCACCAGTCGAGGGTTCATTCACCGACAGCGCCGCGTCCTCCACTGCTATCTTCCGTTCCGTCCCCAGTACCTCCATGAGCCTACGCCACATGCCACGCGTCATCGGGCTCTCGTCGTCCTCCGGCATCAGCGCCAGGCAGGCCTCCAGGCCCTCCAACACCACTCCCAAGGTCCTGGTGGGGGAGGGGCAGTCCAGCCGCTGCTGGTCCACATCCACTCCCGGCAACTCTGTCGCAGGTCCAACCGCAGCAGCCGTAGGATGGGGGCCCTCCATCCCCTCGGCTCGCTGCGACCCAGATCCCAGTGAAGGAGGCCGAAGAAGGGCCCGAACGCGCAGGCACCGAAGCCTAGGCCCCAAGATGGCCACCGGCAGAACTTGCTCCGCAGGCACTGAAGGCACGAAACGGGGTGTCTCTGGTCCGGAGGGGGGGCCTGAGCGGCCTCCGGATTGCACCACTTCGGTAGCCAGCCACCCGGTACCTTTAAAGAACAAAGTCCCCGTTTGCAGTCATCTAAAAGGTCCTTAATGGCGCAGACATGTGGAGCTCCATCAAAACACATCCACCTCCGTTGGTAGCCGGCCACGTCCCCTTCTTCTGGTTCTTGAGCTGCAGTAACAATAAAGACACACGACCAATAACACACACAGCCTGATCGGTGAATGAAATCTCCTTGCTGGAAAGTTCTTGAAATGCAGGCAATCGTCTACACAGGCCAAAACGACAGCTCACTTGGTGCCAATCATCACAAATAACTATTTTGTTGGGATGTCTAAACTTTTTTCTCTGTGGAGATAGATATAAATCGACACATATCTCCTGAGATTTCTCTCTATACATCCACCACGCTCCTGATTCACAAATAAACACATTAACCTGGTACTGCTCCTTGACGGGACTATCAACGGAACTGTAACCAAAAAACATCAGAACATTTTACATGTCGTGTCACTTTGACCTGGGCCCATCTGTGCACCCAGTCCCCTTCCAACGATAGAATCTCCCAGGGCGGCGCCGCCATTCTCCCATCAACACTTACAAACACTCCACTTTGACTCCAGTCACTCCCCCATCCCTTTCATTCATGGGAATCGGCATCCCTAGAAGATAATGGCGGGGTGTGGCAGATTTGAAGGAGTATGGCTTGTCTGGGATAACTGGAATAGGGTCATTTCTTTGAGTTGGACCAGGGCTGGCGGAGAACCTCTCAGTCATTCTTACACAAATCGGTTGGGGTATTTTAACTCTACCATTTCAGCCAGCAAGAGCATTTGCACTGACACACACATTTCAACATTCTTTCCCATGCAAACAGTGAACAATATGCCCCCCCCCCTTAGCTGCACATTCTGAATTCCCAATACTTTGCAATGACGGGGTATACATTACACTCACAAAACAACCAATTAAAGGCCCAACCAAAAAGAGAAATACCCCTCACCCATCCAATAACCTTAGTTATGCAAGTATTGTGACGCTTTATGCATCCGATCATAATACAGACATATTAAAAAGGCCCTAAATATGAAACTCATAAAATTATAAATTTCTTCAAAAGTCTTAAAAAAAAACACGTTATCTTGTCTCCAAGATCTGCTATATCTAAACGGAAAGAACACAGATCATAATTCCTTTCCTAGTCATTTCCAGCATTTAACTTTACAAATGGCATGTACAATATAATATGTTCTGTTAACGCTTGAATCTATAACCATTCAGCTTGTAGCTGCTCTCTGCTCATTATCTGCACATGCAGTCATTGGGGTGACAGTCCATTATGTGTTAAGGAGCCCAGTGTCTCACGAGGGCTTAACAAACTCTTTGCCTCAGATGTAAGGGCCCTCCATGCCATCCTGGATTGCGCTGTCCTGAAAAGCACTCTGGCTAAACACCGAGGGAGCGATTATATGGTCTGCACCAGTTAGAGGCGCAGAGCAAACATATTTTATCCACCAGGGATATAACACACTTCCTGTAATAAAGCACACAGAATTAGTTCATGGAAATAGCCAGCTGAGAGAAGGGGGGTCCCAAGCACTTTTGGAAGCCTTACATGCAGTCTTAACTTACATGTGTCTCCACCCCTAGGTTTTAGGGCATTACCTTGCATAGTGAATTATGTTTTACTCTACTGCCCTCCAACTAGTCCACAAATGTGAACACGAGGTGACCACCCCTTAATTAAACCACATATGTTCCTACATCACGGAGATGAAGACCGTAGCCACTACCCTTTCTTTTAGGGACTAATGGGGTCATCGTCTACCTTTTACCTTCACCCCCCAATTCAATGTTATAGAGGAGCGACACACAGCTTTCCTCTTTTGGCTCTTTTAAAGGGTTATGGTCCAATATGTTTCCACAGCTATGGGCATGTCTTACCATCGTTACCTTTATCCGGACATGTATTAATTAGGGATGAGCTGTTGGGTTCGATATGTTCAGAGTTCGATTCGAACATCGCACGTTCGGCTGTTCGTCCAACCCTGAACATTTCTGCGTGTTCGCCGCATGTTCGCCCTCAATGCACCACAATGGACCACAATGCACTTTTCCACTGACCTGAAGCTTGTAATTGGCTACAATCTGCACCTGACCACAGTTTAGGTGCAAGACAGGTGCAAGACTATGCCAATCACGGCTCAGAGTCCTGATTGGGCAAATTTTGCCCAATCAGGGGCTCACAGAGCTAAGTCCAGCAGCACACTATATAAGGAGTCCCTCACAGCCCCAGCACGTGTTTTTTGAGAGGAGATTGTTGTGTTAGTGTGTGTTCTCACTGCCACCAGCTATTGGGGGGTCTCACTTCTACAACATATCTGGGAATTGTTGGAATCTGTGTGCTCTCACTGCCAGCAACTATTTTGGGGGTCTCATTTCTACAAAATATCAGGGAATTGTTCTAATCTTTGTGTTCTCACTGCCAGCAGCTATTGTGGGGGTCTCACTTCAACAAAATATCTGAGAATTGTGGTAATCTGTGTGTTCTCACTGCCAGCAACTATTGTGGGAGTCTCATTTCTACAAAATATCTGGGAATTGATGTAATCTTTGTGTTCTCACTGCCAGCAGCAAATGTGGGGGTCTCACTTCTAGAAGATATCTGGGAATTGTGGTAATCTGTGTGTGTTCCCATTGCCACCAACTATTTTGGGGGTCTCATTTCTACAAAATATCTGGGAATTGTTCTAATCTTTGTGTTTTCACTGCCAGCAGCAATTGTGGGGGGTCTCACTTCTAGAAGATATCTGGGAATTGTGGTAATCTGTGTGTTCTCACTGCCAGAAACTATTTCGGGGGTCTCATTTCTACAAAATATCTGGGAATTGTTCTAATCTTTGTGTTCTCACTGCCAGCAGCTATTGTGGGGGTCTCAGTTCTAGAAGATATCTGGGAATTGTTGTAATCTGTGTCTTGTCACTGCCACCCATCGGGGGGCTCACTGATTTATAGGAGGTTCCTGGGAATTGTAATTTGTGTCTTGTCACTGCCACCCATCAGGGGTTCTCACTGATTTATTGGAGGTTCCTGGGAATTGCAATCTGTGTCTTGTCACTGCCACCCATCGGGGGGCTCACTGACTTATAGGAGGTTCCTGGGAACTGTAATTTGTGTCTTGTCACTGCCACCCATCAGGGGGTCTCACTGAGTTATAGGAGGTTCCTGGGAATTGTAATCTGTGTCTTGTCACTTCCACCCATCAGGGGGTCTCACTGATTTATAGGAGGTTCCTGGGAATTGTAATCTGTGTCTTGTCACTGTTGCCAGCTATCAGGGGGTCCTATCAGGGGGTCTCACAAACTTGTAGCAGATTTCTGCGAATTTTAATCTGTGTCTTGTCACTGGCTGCCAGTAGACTTGTGCATTCATTTTAGTACTAAAACGATTTAGTCAGAATTTTGGGATAATTTAGTTTTCATATGATTTAATAGATACGAAACTGCTCAGAACAAAAAACGAAAGAAACTAAAATAAAATGCACTACATTTTAGTTTCAGTCCTTTTTGTGATATTACATTGAGGAGTGAAGGAGACCAGCAATCAGGAGCGCAACATCGCAAAGCTACAGAAAAGGTTTGTATGCGTAATCCTTCCCGACCCCTACCCAAAAATCTGACAGTGATAGAGCTCCGGAATATTGACTCGCAGCACAACCAGCCAGCTCAGGAGAGGAAACGTTTACTTAACCCTTGCATGTCTATGAGGAAGACAAGATGATAAAAGCAGCTGGAGAAGGAAAACATTCAAATAAATCACACTGAAAGCTAATGACAGAGGAGGGCTGGATAGTAAAAACCCCTTTATTACAAGCAGCGCTGGGACAAGAGAGGGACTTTATAAAACGTTTGTTATCTCCCTTCCCGCTCTGCATAATAGGGGCTTAAGTCTGATACATTTTATATTATCCAGGAGCATTATCCCCCTTTCCTCATCTATAATACACATTTTATATAAAGTCCCTCTCCTCTCCCAGTGCTGCTTGTTATAAAGTATTTTTTTACGTCTGATACATGTAGTATCCAGCTCTCACAGTTACTCTATCATTATGAGCCTTCAGTGTGATTTATTTTAATGTTTTCCCTAGATTTAAAGTGCTTTATTTTATTATAAAAATAAATTTGCACCAGTCATCTCTTCTCTGAGCTTTCAGACCTGTTTACGTTAATATTTTCCCTCTCCCCTGCTTTTATAATCCTGTCTGTCTCCCCCACAGAGATACAAAGTTTAAGTAAAAGTTCCCTCTCCTGTGCTGGATAAGCATTGCATTCCGAAGTTCTGCACCCTCCACATGCCAATGCAGTAGGATGTTCTATACAGAGAGGAACAGTAATTCAGGATAATGTTCTATACATTATACAGAGATGGGTATTAATGCAGGAGGATGTTATCTACGTAAATTATACAGAGAGTGGTATTTATTAATGCAGGAGGATGTTCTATACATTATACAGAGAGGAGCATTTTTTTAGCCCTTTAACCCCTTCACTGCTGAACCATTTCACGTCTTAAAAAAACTAATTTTTCCTTTCTGTATTATTATTGTTATTATTTTTTTTCTTTACTTTAAACATGGCCATGTTTGGTATCATTGGAAAGGCCATGCTCTGGCCTTTCTAATAATATCAAATATGACCCTGCTAGCTGAAAACAGTCGGGAGATATCTGGGTTCAAAGGAACCATTATCCCCACCCCTATCTTTCCTTAGGAGTCAATGAGGACGTTCCCCACACGTTCTCAGCAGTGAAAGGGTTAAATCCAGTGGCTGTGAGCGCTGAGATTGGCTGCTTGTTATATTATCTCTCAGTACAATGTATCAGGCTCAGCTGTTACAGTAACTGATTGCTGCTCATCACAGCGCTCAGAGTTTAAGTAAAACAAGGAAATAATATTGTTATAACCCCTTAAATATAAAAATATTATTTACTAGTTTTACTGAAACTCTGAGCGCTGTGATGAGCAGCAGTCAGTTACTGTAACAGCTTTGCCTAACATATTGTGCTGTGAGAGATACTGTAACAAGCAGCAATCAGCGATCTCAGCCCTCTGAGGAGCCATTACATTAGTAATTGTATCCGCTGGTTTTCGGATGAATGAAATTAGTTTTCATACTAAAGAACTGAAAACAAATTTTTTTTAGCAACTAAATAAATTGTGTTTTAGGATGAATCCATTAGTTCAAAACGAAATTTTGTGCTGTGCACATGTCTAGCTGCCAGCTATCAGGGTGTCTCACTGAGTTATACCAGAGTCCTGGAAATCTTTAATCTAGATTATTATTATTATTATTCTTTATTTATAAAGCGCCAGCATATTCCGCAGCGCTGTACAATAAGCACAGTATAGACAGGGTTACAATACATTGAACAACATTTGACAAACAGTACAGGAGGAGATGAGGGCCCTATTCCCGTAAGAACTCACAATCTGGGAGGGTTGGGGTTGGAAACAGGAGGAGAGGACTGTAAGGTGTGAGTGATTGATGATTGCGTCAGTGAGTTGGGTGGTAGGCTTCCCTAAATAGGAACGTTTTAAGGGAGCGTTTGAAGGAAGAGAAGTTAGGGGAAAGTCTGACAGTACGAGGGAGAGCGTTCCAGAGAGTGGGGGCTGCGCGTGAGAAATCCTGCAGTCTATCATGGGAAGAGGTGATGTGGTGAGAAGCTAGGCGCAGGTCACTGTTTGACCTTAGGGAGCGGGCTGGGGTGTATTTGGTGATTAGTGAGGACAGGTAGTGGGGAGCTGAGTTAGTGAGGGTTTTGTAGGTAAGGATAAGGATTTTGAACTTAATTCTGCAGTGGATGGGGAGCCAGTGAAGGGACTCGCAGAGGGGAGCGGCAGAGACAGAGCGGCGGGTGAGGTGAATTAGTCTGGCGGAGGCGTTCAGGATGGACTGTAGGGGGGAGAGGCGGGACAGAGGGAGGCCAGATAAGAGATTATTGCAATAGTCGAGTCGGGAGATTACCAGGCCGTGTATGAGTTGTTTTGTGGCGACAGTGGTAAGAAATGGCCGAATTCTGGAAATATTACGCAGTTGGTATCGGCAGGAGGAGGAAAGAGACTTGATGTGGGGGATGAAGGAAAGAGCAGAGTCAAGTGTAACTCCAAGACAGCTGATAACACAGTTGAATCAGAGTTCTGCATATCTCCAATTTTTTTAACAGAGTTGAATCAGAGTTCTGTATATCCTTAATCTATATATGTATATCCTTAATCTATATATCACTCACCATGTCAGAAAGACCAAAAAGGACAGGCAGACGCTCCCAGACACAGATAAGACGGCAAGCAGCCTCTGTGTCGGGAGGCTGTGCCTCTGGTCGTTGTGGACGTGGTACATCCTCTGCAGGGGCATGCTTGTCCTTTCTAGCTGGTGCTGGCCGTCTTAAGTAGCAGCAACATACAGAGGATTTGGTGGATTGGCTAACCAGGCCATCCTCATCCTCCGAGTCCTCTGCCAGCCAGGCTTGTAGTGGTTTACAGTCCACCTCAGCTACCAAAGCATCTAATGCAGCCTCCATGTCCACAGCTACTCCTGCCGTAGCCTCACTATCACACACGGAGGAGTCAGCTGAATTGTTTGACTACAATGACAGTGACATGATGCTTGAGGATGCGCAGCAACTACAGTGCTCTGATTCATTCTCTGAGGTTGAGGAAGGGAGTATAATCAACCTAGAGGAAGGGGGTGCCAGTGACACACAAATAACTGGCACTCATGTTGCCCCAGCAGTTGCAGCATACTGCCTAGTTGGTTCCAGTGAAGAGGAGATAGGGGTGATGACAATGATGATGAGGTCACTGACTCCACCTGGGTGCCTGATCAAACAGAGGAGTCAAGTGACGAGAAGGAGGAGGCACAACAAACACAAGGCACAACGTCCTCTATGACCAACAGTAGCCAGTCCAAGGCACCAGATGTCAGAGCTGCTCAGGTGCAGAGCGCTGTTGTCGCAAAGCACACATCCAGGAACTCTGCTGTCTGGGAGTTCTTTAAGAAATGTGCAGCAGACCACACCGTTGCTATTTGTAATCTATGTCAGATGAGGATCAAGCGTGGGAAAGACATCCCACGCTTGGGTACCACGTTCTTGAGACGACATATGACCACCTGCCATGCATCCCGTTGGCACAACACTTTGCATAGGTCCTCCTCCTCCTCATCTGTCCACTATATGTCCTGCCATGTCATTGCCTGCTACAACCTCCACTGACAGGGATGATGCTACAGTAATGGCTGTACCAGGTCCTTCCTCACAATGTGACAGCATCCCATCATCTGAAGGTTTATGCAGTCAGATTATATTGCCCCAGCTGCTGCAGCACAAGAAAAAATATAGTCCCAACCATCCCCATGCACAGCGTCTAAATGCCAGCTTAGCAAAATTACTCGTATTACAGCTGCTGGCTTTCCAGCTGGTGGACTCTGCTTCCTTCCGTGAATTTGCTGAATGTGCTGTACCACAGTGGCAGGTTCCAAAACGCCAATTCTTTTCACGGAAAGGCCATTCCAGCACTATACCAGCACGTGGAACACAATGTTATGGAGTCATTGGGAAAGGCAGTCAGCAGCAAGGTGCACATGACTTTAGACACGTGGTCCAGCAAGCATGGACAGGGCCGTTACATTTCCTTCACAGCACACTGGGTAACTCTGATTGCAGCTGGGAGGGATCCAAGACGGGGCTCTGTGCTGGAGCTTGTTCATCCACCACGCCTCCAGAAAGCTGCTTGTATGAGGTCTGTCTGCTCCTGTCATGCCCGCTCTTGGCCCCAGCCGCTATGTTGGGACACCTGCAGTACTCACCTGAAGTCCCTCGTGGCGCGTCACTCCACGCTCTCTGCCTGCAAGCAGGAGAGAGCCCGAGGTCCACCCCAGGCTGCCGCCAGGATCCGAATGCCGGAAGCGCGCACGCGCGATCGCATGCCTTCCTAGAAAACGAACTTGGTACTCTGCTGGTAGCTTACGGGTACTACAGGACACCTGCACTGGAGATCCTCGAATGTCACCAATTAATCTAACAAGTACTCAGGTATCCCAGTTCCACCTACGAGTCACAGGTGAATGGTGTTCTTATGATCCTCTGACCCTATTTAAACCTGCCGCTTTTCTCAGTTCATTAACCAGGTTATACTGTGGTTCAGCGCTTCAGTTATCCAGTGTTCCCTCTTCGTTCCTGTTCCAAGTGAATCCTGAGTTCCAGATCCTCTACCCCAGATTGCTTCCACGTCCACGGTACCAGCTCCATCTTCTGGCTTGCTTCCGCATCCACGGTACCAGCTCCATCTTCAGGCTTGCTTCCAAGTCCACGGTATCAGCTCCATCTTCAGGCTTGCTTCCACATCCATGGTACCAGCTCCATCTCCAGGCTTGTTTCCACATCCACGGTACCAGCTCCATCTTCTGAAGACCCTTACTCACAATTCCCTGTTCTGCACTTTATTCTTGCCAAGGAGACCTTTGGTGTTATAGTCTTTTGCTCTGGACTTATATTTTGTTTCATCTCAGTAAATACTCAACTGCTCAAATACATCTCCTGGTCTCCTTCGGCTTGCCATTGGGTTCCATACGCACAACACTACACAGGGTCATAGCCTCTGCCCTTACAGCTCCACCACCACCTCTTCCTCCTCTTCCTCCTTCTCTGTCTCTGGCGAAGTGGCAGTTAAACCGAGTTTAAGTGGCAGGGGCTACGCAATGGCTCAAGCAAAAAGATGCCATACTGTGCTTGAGCTGGTTTGTTTAGGGGACAGGAGCCACACTGGGCCAGAAATTCTGTCAGCTCTGCATGGGCAGGTGCAGAGATGGTTAACACCACGCCAGCTTGAGCTGGGAATGGTCGTCTGTGATAATGGCAGCAACCTTCTCTCCGCCCTACACCAGGGTAAGTTGTCGCATGTACCATGCCTAGCACACGTCCTAAATCTGGTGGTACAGAGTTTCCTAACCAGGTACCCAGGGCTGGCAGAGCTTCTCAGCCAGGCCAGAAAAGTCTGCAGCCATTCAGACAGTCATTCCCAGCAAGCGTTCGCCTGGCAGAAATTCAAAGAGAATTCCACCTTCCCACAAACCGTCTGATCGGTGACATGCCCACCAGGTGGAACTCGACATTAGCAATGCTGCAGCATCTGCACAAGCAGCAGAGGGCCATCAATGAGTACCAATGTGATTATGGCACAAGGACAGTTTCAGGTCAACTTGGTTCCCCCCTGCAGTGGCTGATGATAAAGGATGCATGCACTGTACTGTCACCATTTGAGGAGGCAACGAGGATGGTGAGCAGGGACAGTGCATGCATCAGTGACACAATTCCTTTAGGGTTCCTGCTGGAGCTCACTCTGCGGGGAATTATAGATGTGGCACTAGAGGCAGAGCAGCGGGAGGAAGAGGACGCCTTCCCTAGCTCTCAAGGCCCCAGTCTTTACACAGACAGTATTCCTGCGGGTCCTCAGATCAGACATGAGGAGGATGACGAGGAGGAGGAGGAATATTTAAGTAGTGGGGGCATTGAAGGTGGGGACTTTCTGAAAGGACATTCAGTGCCACTGGAGGTTTTGTCACAGACAAAAGAGTGCGTCTGTCCACCGACTCTATAGACAGGCTGACATTTATAAAAATGAATCAGTCCTGGATAAGCAGCTATCAATCCCCTGATGCTGACGTAACTGAATAGATCGGGGATCTCTTCTGCATTCACAAAACCTCCACCACTGCACTCTTCCACAATACCACAAAGGCACTTGCTGCCACCAAAGGCACAATATTTGGGTGCACTGCCACTGACGCCTATATTACCAGATTTATATCATTTTAATATTGGACCGCAGGGTCCAACCCTGTACTCTTCCACAATACCACAGAGGGGTTACTAATGGTGTGAAGGCACTTGCTGCCACCAAAGGCACAATATTTGGATGCACTGCCACTGATGCCTATATTACCAGATTCATATCATTTTAATATTGGACCGCAGGGTCCAACCCTGCACTCTTCCACAATACCACAAAGGGGTTACGGTGTGAAGGCACTTGCTGCCACCAAAGGCACAATATTTGGGTGCACTGACGCCTGTACCAGATTCATATCATTTTAATGTTGGACCGCAGGGTCCAACCCTGCACTCTTCCACAACACCACAGAGGGGTTACTTACGGTGTGAAGGCACTTGCTGCCACCAAAGGCACAATATTTGGGTGCACTGCCACTGATGCCTATATTACCAGATTCATATCATTTTAATATTGGACCGCAGGGTCCAACCCTGCACTCTTCCACAACACCACAGAGGGGTTACTTACGGTGTGAAGGCACTTGCTGCCACCAAAGGCACAATATTTGGTTGCACTGAAGCCTGTACCAGATTCATATCATTTTAATATTAGACCGCAGGGTCCAACCCTGCACTCTTCCACAATACCACAAAGGGATTACGGTGTGAAGGCACTTGCTGCCACCAAAGGCACAATATTTGGTTGCTCTGACGCCTGTACCAGATTCATATCATTTTAATATTGGACCGCAGGGTCCAACCCTGCACTCTTCAACAACACCACAGAGGGGTTACGGTGTGAAGGCACTTGCTGCCACCAAAGGCACAATATTTGGGTGCACTGCCACTGATGCCTATATTACCAGATTCATATAATTTTAATATTGGACCGCAGGGTCCAACCCTGCACTCTTCCACAATACCACAAAGGGATTACGGTGTGAAGGCACTTGCTGCCACCAAAGGCACAATATTTGGTTGCACTGACACCTGTACCAGATTCATATCATTTTAATATTGGACCACAGGGTCCAACCCTGCACTCTTCCACAACACCACAGAGGGGTTACTTACGGTGTGAAGGCACTTGCTGCCACCAAAGGCACAATATTTGGTTGCACTGACACCTGTACCAGATTCATATCATTTTAATATTGGACCGCAGGGTCCAACCCTGCACTCTTCCACAATACCACAGAGGGGTTACGGTGTGAAGGCACTTGCTGCCACCAAAGGCACAATATTTGGGTGCACTGCCACTGATGCCTATATTACCAGATTCATATAATTTTAATATTGGACCGCAGGGTCCAACCCTGCACTCTTCCACAATACCACAAAGGGATTACGGTGTGAAGGCACTTGCTGCCACCAAAGGCACAATATTTGGTTGCACTGCCACTGATGCCTATATTACCAGATTCATATCATTTTAATATTGGACCGCAGGGTCCAACCCTGCACTCTTCCACAACACCACAGAGGGGTTACGGTGTGAAGGCACTTGCTGCCACCAAAGGCACAATATTTGGGTGCACTGCCACTGATGCCTATATTACCAGATTCATATCATTTTAATATTGGACCGCAGGGTCCAACCCTGCACTCTTCCACAACACCACAGAGGGGTTACTTACGGTGTGTGAAGGCACTTGCTGCCACCAAAGGCACAATATTTGGTTGCACTGAAGCCTGTACCAGATTCATATCATTTTAATATTAGACCGCAGGGTCCAACCCTGCACTCTTCCACAATACCACAAAGGGATTACGGTGTGAAGGCACTTGCTGCCACCAAAGGCACAATATTTGGTTGCTCTGACGCCTGTACCAGATTCATATCATTTTAATATTGGACCGCAGGGTCCAACCCTGCACTCTTCAACAACACCACAGAGGGGTACGGTGTGAAGGCACTTGCTGCCACCAAAGGCACAATATTTGGGTGCACTGCCACTGATGCCTATATTACCAGATTCATATCATTTTAATATTGGACCGCAGGGTCCAACCCTGCACTCTTCCACAATACCACAAAGGGATTACGGTGTGAAGGCACTTGCTGCCACCAAAGGCACAATATTTGGTTGCACTGACACCTGTACCAGATTCATATCATTTTAATATTGGACCACAGGGTCCAACCCTGCACTCTTCCACAACACCACAGAGGGGTTACTTACGGTGTGAAGGCACTTGCTGCCACCAAAGGCACAATATTTGGTTGCACTGACACCTGTACCAGATTCATATCATTTTAATATTGGACCGCAGGGTCCAACCCTGCACTCTTCCACAATACCACAGAGGGGTTACGGTGTGACGGCACTGTTGCCGACACTAAAGGCCTAATTTTAAAGCACCTATTGTTATTTTCATCCAAAGCCTGCATAAGTTTCACTATAATTTAGCCAAAAAATCACTAAACTTGTTCTGCGTGTCCTAAAATGTCTCCTCTTTTCGTATGAAGAGGTGTCCCATATATTGTCATATTGTTTATGAATAGATTAAAGGAAAACCATTTACTGTCATTTGAAATGTCATTATTTTGTTTTTAAATGTTTCTATACATCCTACAAATCCGCCACTTCATGGGCAGGTCATGTGGACCTCCTAGGCATGATATTTGAAGGAATTTTTAGTTTTTATTCTTAACCTTTATTTCATGGAAAACTCACTGTTCCTTTAAAAATGTTTTTTTTTTAACTTTTTGTCCTTGTTTCCTGTCCCGCAGGGCACTACTCAGACCCCCATACACCTTTTATGGCAAATATCTTGCATATATGCCCTCATGGAGGGCACTCTAAAATTTGAACTTTCGAGTCCCATTGACTCGCATTGAGTTCGGTTCGTGTTCGTACTCGAACTTTTCAAATTGTTCGGGGTGTTCGGCTCATCCCTAGTATTAATTTAGGGCTCTATTCACTAAATGCATTCACTTCCCTTGTTGAGAGTAACTTCACAACATGGTTAGTTTAGGCATCAATCACTATGCAGGTATGTTATCTAAATCCACTCCCCAGCACAGCTTCCTCCCCCGTCTTTAGCTGAAAAAGATAGTCTCTATTTCATCACCATTTACCAAACTAAAATGCTAGCAAGGTACACAATAGACATGTGCACAGCACAAAATTTCGTTTTGAACTAATGGATTAGTCCTAACATGCAATTTATTTAGTTACTAAAGAAATTCGTTTTCAGTTCTTTAGTATGAAAACTAATTTCATTCATCCGAAAACCAGTTTACTATTGTAGTGGCTCCTCAGAGGGCTGAGATCGCTACTTGTTACAGTATCTCTCACTCTCAGCACAATGTGGGCCATATTACATAGTTGGTGCTAACTTAACCAGAGCTGTTGTAAACTTCCCAGAGCCATTATAGCCTATGGAGGTTTTCAGTTTACAACAGCTCTGGTTAAAGGGACACTCTAACAAAAAATCCCCCCCCCCCCGTTTTTTAATCCTAACCTATCCCTATTCCCTTACTAAATAGTTATTTTTTGTTTTTGTGTTTTTAACTGTAATACTTACCCTAAAATCCTCTTGTTTCCAGCGCTGTTTTTTTTTTTATACTCCCCTCCCTCCTCACGTAAACCAGAAGGCAAGACGAAGAAACAAGGACGGGAGCGGAAGAGAAGCGCGCATGCGCGCCTCTCACGTAAGCCAGCCAATCGGCAGGCTTCCTCCCGGCTCCCTCTGAGGATTAGTGTTGCGCGCAAGAGGATGCGCGCAACACTAACCCTCAGAGGGAGCCGCCAGGTTCTGCGGTGAGTTGGAGACGTCATCGCGCTGAAAGCGCGATGACGTCTCCTACTCGGCAAAAGTCGGCAGAAGCGGGAAATAGGATTCCCGCTCTGCTGACTGACAGCTGGGAGGGCGGAGTAAAGTTCTCCGCCTCTCTCAGCTGTTTTCAGCATTTACAGCTGAACCACTGAGCGGAGGGAGGGGGACAGAGGGCAGCATACTCTGGGCATCATGACCACCTAAAATAGCTTAGGTGGTCATGTTGCCTAGAGTGTCCCTTTAAGTTAGCACCAACATTGTAATATTGCCCCGTGTCAGGCAAAGCTGTTACAGTAACTGACTGCTGCTCATCACAGCGCTCAGAGTTTCAGTAAAACTAGTAAATAATATTTTTATATTGAAGAGGTTAGAAACAATATTATTTCCTTGTTTTACTGAAACTCTGATCGCTGTTACAGTCAGTTACTGTAACAGCTGAGCCTGATACATTGTACTGAGAGATAATCTAACAAGCAGCTGATCTCAGCGCTCACAGCCACTGGATTTAAAGGGCTGAAAAAAAAGTATCCTCTCTGTATAATGTTTAGACCATCCTCCTGCATTAATTAATACCCCTCTCTGTATAATGTGTACAACATCCACCTGCATTAATTAATACCCCTCTCTGTATAATATATAGAACATCCTCCTGAATTAATTAATGCCCCTCTCTGTATAGAACATCCTACTGCATTGGCATGTGGAGGGTGCAGAACTTCGGATGTTGCGCTCTTCATTGCTGGTCTCCTTCACTCAATGTAATACCACAAAAAGGACTGAAACTAAAATGTAGTGCATTTTATTTTAGTTTCTTTCGTTTTTTGTACTGAGCAGTTTTGTTTCTCTTGAGTCATACTAAAACTAAATTATCCCAAAATTCTGACTAAATCGTTTTAGTACTAAAACGAATGCACATGTCTAGTACACAATATATCTCATTATCTCTTAAAATCCTCTGTTAAAAGCCACCCTTTTTATCTCAGAAGTCACTATATCATGTGTATATACACATATATGAACAATAACATGCGTATTTTTAACTATTTAACTTTGCATTTTCTTCCTGTAAAAAGAAAGAAAATGAATTAATCACAAATCCTAAAAAGAATGGTGAAGACCCAACAAACCAGAAAAAAATGTTTTTGCAATGAACTGTTAAAAGTCTTTTCATATGAAAGAAGCTAGGCCTTCAGCAAACATACTCACACAGCATGTGGTCTACCACATGGTCAGTCTGTGGCAAACACAAAATGTTTTTTCATTTAAATCATTGCTAATCAAATAATACAAAAACGTATTTTATCATTTGCAACAAAAATCATATAACTTCTTTTCTGCATCACATAAATTCAAAGACTAGCAGGGTAATTCAAAGAGATTTGAAAAGTCACCGCACGTTCGGTGACTTTTCGTTCTCTTCAATTCAGTTTGTTTTGCCGATCCCATTTCGGCAACCCTGCAGTGTATTCAGCAAGCACCACAGGGTCCCCGAATTGCAGGGAAAGGCCACCGCAAACCCGACGAAAACTAACCGCAAAACCCGGCGAATGCACGGCGAAAACCCGCAAAAACATCTGGACTAACTCGCCGAAAACCACAGAAAAATCCGAGCAGGAGCCGATCACACGCAGCGAAGCCGCCGGAAAAAGCCGACACTGCAGAAGAGTGAAGTGAATAAATTAGCAAAACAGTTTGCTTGAATGATTGAAAAGTCAAACGCTGTTTGCAAAGAAACTACTGAGCCAAAATGTCTGAAATTTACATATGAGGTCCAATGAATGATAAGTAAACTTAAAAAAAATCAGATTTTTTTTAAAAACAAAATCCAGAAAAATGCTTAAAATATCCTAAAAAATCTGGGGGTGTGGCTAGCAGTGGATGTGAGAGGTCGCAAGCTGGGAGAGCTCTGCTGATTTTTCAGCATTTTAGCCATTTTACAGCGACTTTTCTATCCTACCTGGTTTTCCCACGGACCTGCCACCCACGGAGCACCTGTGGGTCATCCGCACGAGGGCTTCCTGGACATATTTCGCTGCTGTTTTGGCCTGGGGGATCTCAGGCCTGGTGCGACAGCCATCTTCTGGAGCCTGGGGAGTTTATTAGTTTTCACGTGGAACTCCCGGACATGGGAAAGAAAACCCAGAAGCAGCTATTGAGCAGGTCAGAGGGCCCCAGACAGAGGGATTCCCTGCGTGGAGGTAGCCTTTCTGGAACAGTAGCACCCTCTGTCATGTCCCAGGGTTGTGGCACTTCAGAGGAGGACGATACCTCATGGCCTACGGGACGAGGCCCTGTTTTTGATTGGCTGTCCCCGACCTCGCAACTACGAGATGCAGCAGCGCTGAGCTCCGCGGCACTCAAACGGGCCCAGAAGAAACGGAAGAAAGCCCTGGCGATGGCCTCTCTTAGGGCAACAGCGCCTACCTCTGATCCCTCTTCTGGGGGCTCAGAGGAGGACATTTCCCACTCTGACACAGGTGACCTGCCCACGCGGCCCACCCGCCCTTTCGCTACTGAGGACTCTAACCTACAGTCCCCAGGCATCTCTGGAAGTTCGGGGACTCCACTGGCAGCCGCTGGGACACCTTCTGCACACCTTGCCCTGGACCATGTTGCTGCCTCCGATGATGGACGCCCCACCACGATGGGAGACTATCGACGCTTTATCACTGAAATTAAAACCCTTTGGTCTACAGAAGTTTCCGGACTCCGCTCTGAAGTGGAGGGGGTCCGCTCCCAGGTCATGACGATGCAGGCTCAAAACGCGGAACTAGCTGGGGAACAAGCAGTCCTGTCTTCTCAGGTAGGCGCCCTTCGGTCGCAGGTGGATTTGCTTACCCGCACAGTGGAGGCTCTGGAAACCCGCCACCACCGCTGTAATGTCCGTATACGGGGGATCCCGGAGTCGGTCCCCACAGTGGATCTGCTCAACTACACGAACCGCGTGGCGTGTCAGGCCTTGGATTCTCCACCGGAGTCGCCCGAGATCTTTGGGGCGGTGTATCGAATCCGTAAGGCTGCTGCGGCCCCTGCGGATGCCTCACGTGATGTCATTGCAGTGGCGGGTGATGCAGCTGCCAAGTCGCAACTTTTAGCAGCACCAGGGTCCCGCGCACCTATCCGGTTTGAGGGAGCACAGTTGCAGCTGTACCGAGACCTTCCCTTTATAACCCTGATGGCGAGACGGCGCTCCGAGAGGTTACTACTTTTCTGCAACGTAAAGGGACCCGTTACCGCTGGGGTGTGACTGGGTCACTTGTGGAAATGTAACCGGAATCTGCAGGTTCACTCAAGACGAGGCCGGACCGGACACGAGCAAGGATTGTCTGAACACGAGTCTCTTCAGGAAAGGCAAACTTTATTGTGATATCACAACAGATGCTCAAACAGGATTCAATCGCAAAGAATGAGCCCCGAGTCCCTCGTGACATCCAATCTTATACCCCAAATACATAATTAGGTACATCCCAATTAGCCCACCTCCCGATGACACTCTCCCACCCCACGTGGGTTAATACCTCCCTTAACCTAATACAAAGACATTCCATTACTTTGGCTGTAAATTGGAAAACTTTATGTTAGTTTCAGTGAATCATAATTAGTTGCTTTTCCCATCCCGGGCTGCGCACCCCTCCCTAGCGCCTTCAATTATTTGTTACAGATGGCACCTGGTCTGATCTCTATACTCCTTTGTCTTTCTGCGGGCCCCAACGACCTTGGAGTATCTACTTCGCTTTTCTCCTCTGTGCCAGGAACAGCAGAGATCTTTCATAGGGCTTTAATTGCTTTTTCTGCTAATCTAAACACATTCCTAAGTTTCTACGTATACCTCATTCTAGTTTCAGCTAAAAACCTGCCTAGTTATATACAAGTGAACCAATATTCTGAGCAAGATGGTCGCCTGGCCTACAATGGCGGCCATCTTCCAGCCTATTTCCACTACATTCCCCCCTTGGCTCAAGCCTCAGGCTCTTCTCCTGAGACTTGTAGCCATTACACCTCACTATTTTTATTCTCGAGTTCCTCATACTTTGGGGGGGCCTATTTTCGTTGGGAACATACCTTGTGGGATGATCAGTGGTATCTTTTGTGTCTGTGTGGGTGTCAGTGCTCTCTTGCATAGTGGCAACATTCATAATACATCGTCATCTCACACAATCCATTCAGGGCCGCGCTGATCTGTTCCAGTGCCATATCATATATCATTTGTACCTTTCGTATCTCCCGTACTTCCAGATTCAGCAACTGAATATCCATACTAGTCTTATTCAAAATCTCATCCATCAAACTGGCATAACTGTTCATTCTTGCCATCAACTCTCTTCCCCATCCAGTCCATACTGGAAGCCATACCCATATTCGATCCGCTTTCTTGAATAGCTCTCTCTCTTCTGTCTTTCAAACACCAGTGGATACCTAGGGTGAAGTGTTGTGTCTGAATTAGTGTCTTCTCCCCTCACCCTCTGGATTGAGATCAATTTAGCCAAATAACATTCCCGTTACTGTAGGTGGTACCCATGTGTAATACTCTTTCACAGCACACCTGGTACTCTCCTTTGACTATAAATGGTGACAAATGTAGTGTTCCCTTTGATATCGCTATCGTAAGCTGTCTCAGTCGTTTCATCATATCCACTACATCCTGCCTTCCATTGGTCACATTCGCAATCACCTCCTCTTGCTCGCTTGTGAGCTTTCTACATCGTATATATAGAAAATTTGACTGCTCCTTCAGTCCTGTTCTAAATATATAAATGTAAAATATCCAATTGAACTGACTTGAGTTACATACCCCACCCTCGTTATTTATCTCCCTATCTGGGCCTAATTGAAAACACCACTCTGGTTGGTACACTGGTCCTGTTATGGGGTACCCAGGACTGAATACTTCTGGTTTCTCCCTTGACATATCAACTGCCTGTACTGTAACATTTTCTGATACAAACATACTCAAATTCATTGGGACAGAGACGAATGGTATATGAATTGTCTCTGGGTGCAGTCTACTACACACCCAACACGTGGTTTGCCCAGACTTTTTAGCATAGTCATATTTAAATTGCACAAGTAAGTGTCCTTTCAGCTGGGTTCCAGATAGCGCCTCTTGCTTTTGTCTCCACATGGTACGGTTCTCCATCACCGGGTGCGTACCATTCCAATTTTTGGTGGTGTTTGGACACTTGGGGCATGTTTCACGTGACAGTCCATAAATCAAATTTGCGAGATATAAAATCAGTACCACAATTGCCCCAAATATCAAAATACCTTGGGCAATTCTTTTCACAGTCACATAAACCCAATCCCTCCCCACCGGAATTTCAAAAACAAAAAACATTTCCGGCAATTTCTGCATTGATTTACCTAACAGTACAACCTGATCATTTAGTTTAGTTTTCCCCAATGCCCGAAGGTCCCCCCTTAGTCCATTAATCAGAGGGGTAGGCCGTCCAAACATAAGTTCGTACGGACTTAGCTTCAATTGGGGGGTGGACTGCACCTAATGTGCAATAGAACTATCGGCAGCACATCCAACCAGCCTAATAGCAAATTTTCTGCTCGTTCAACTTCGGTTTCTTTTGTATCTTCTCCATACTCCCCCATTACTTTTACGCCGAAGAATTTCAGCATCATTTTGTATACTCTGCTGAGTCTTTGCTGAACTTCTGAGGTGTTAATCATAAAACGTGTCTCTTGCGGGTTCAGAGGAGTGGAGTAGAAATTTCGGCCTTGGGACTGAGTTGGGAAAAGCCATTGAATATAATCATAATTGAGTTCTAATAGTCATTGTGCCATTTGTGCAAAACAATGTTAATAAATTCGCCTCCAGATTCAAATTTTCTCCAATTCATATAAAATTCGTAGTTTGGCATGGCAGGTTGGTCCTCTTGCTTGCAGAGCAGGACTTTGGCTTGATCAGTTGTTAGCAATGGTGTTGCAGCCGCTTTTGCGGCCTGGTCTGCGCACCTGTTGCCTTTCGGGATTTCATCATGACCTTTCTGGTGGCCACGACAGTGCATGATGCTGACAGCACTTGATTTCCATACAGCTTCTAGAAGGGCTGTGATTTCAGCTGCATACTTGATTTGTTGTCCTGAGGAAATAAATAGGCCTCTTTCTTTGTAGAGTGCACCATGTGCATGGACCATCATGAAAGCGTACTTGGAGTCAGTGTAGATATTCACTCTTTTGCCTTCGGAGATTTGCAGAGCCCTTGTTAGAGCTGTTTTCTCAGCAAGTTGTGCAGATTTATGGCCTGGTAGAGAATTTGCTTCAATAATCTCTTCTGCTGAGACAACTGCATAGCCGGAGACTTTCTTCCCATCATCCATGTAGCTGCTATCATCAGTGAACAACTGTAGATCGTATTTGTCTAGGGGTACGTCTTTCAAATCTGGCCTGCTACTGAACACTTCTTCCATGACTTGGAGGCATTCATGATCTGGATCCTCTTCGCAGTCAGGCAGTAAAATAGCAGGGTTCAGGGTAGCGATGAGGTCCAAATGAACCGGTGGATTGTCACACATCATAGCTTGGTACGTCATCATCCGGCTGTTGCTGAACCAGTAGCTTCCTTTGATGTCCAGCAGGGCTTTGACAGCATGGGGCACCTTGACATGAAGAACTTGGCCAAGTGTCAACTTGTCTTTGGTTGGGGTATTCGGCATACTGCTTCTTTGTTTCTCTGCCCCCAGTGCACACTTGGTACTTGTTAATTGAAAACCTAGATATTTCACAGTGTGTGTGCTTTCTTTTTGGACACTCTGTAACCTGCATGGCACAGCAGATGTAGCAGGGCTTTTGTGGCAGAGAGACAGTCTTTTTCTATGGGAGAAACCAGTAATTAATGATAGAACAACTTTGTGTGGCTGAGCGTTGAAGGACAAGAGGTCCTGGCTGAGTGCGCATCCATTGTAGAGTCCTCCCACTGAAAAATAAAAAAAAAGGCTGGCTTGACGGAACCAGACGGCTGCAAAAAAAAAAAGTCTTTTAAATCAAGCACCGTGTAATATTTTGTATCTCCGGGAATTAATCTTGGACTGGGCGGTACTCTTGTGTGCCCTCTTTCTGTACTGGCAACAATGGTGTGTTCCACGGTGACACGCAGAATTTCAATATACCGTGGTCTTTAAGTCTCTGCAAATGTGTCTGGATATTCTGCTTGGCTTTTTGTGGGATGTGATATTGTCTCAAAGCCACAGGCATTGCACCAGGCAATCAACGTACACTGGGGGAATATTTACAACTAGTCCGGGTGGGTTTTCCTCCGCCCACACCTCAGGAATTCCAAGGAGTAGTGTGTGCGGGTCCAGGTCTGCCGGGGTTGGTGCTGTACGCCATTCTTCTTCTTCTCTGGGCATAATTACTGCAATTTTTGCGGGTTGGATGCACTGGATGGCTGGGCTGTGCTGCCGTGCAGAGCTGCCACTCTCAGACAGGTCTAATCTAGCGTGACCCCCGGGAAAAATATATAATTTGGGCTTGCAATTTGCAAAGAATATCCCGCCCCAGAAACTGGGTAGAACATTCTGGCATATACATATACACATTGTATAAACAATATTCACAGAGGTCTCTCTCCCGTAGCCAAAACGGACTCTTAATACCACATCGGAAAAAAAATTAATAAAAATAAACCATTCCATTGTTATAAGACCATTCCAAACATCTCATCAGTAATCATCTAAAATAATCCCATAACAATAAAATAACTATCCCATCAGAAATCAAATAAAAATATATTTCTAATTGATTAATCATAATTTTGCTATATTTTAACTATATAAAACAAAAAAACAGTATAAAACTACTTTAATTATTTCTCAAACTTCTTTTTTAATATTAATTTTCTAACCGTTTCATATATTTCCATTTAATTTGTTAATAAATTGTATTATATTTTGGTAGACAATATTGTATATTATTATATACTTATTATTGTTATAATCTGTAACAATATAAAAACCGGAACTCCCTTTTTTTATTTAATTCTAGCTCTGTGAACAAAACTAGAGTTTTTGGAATAATATCAACACAAAATATAAACATATATCTTGCACTCAACAGACTTCATACATTCTATTGTAGCACACATTAAAAATTAGCTAAACATAGTAATTTTTCTTTTTCATTTCTCTTTAATTTGAATTCGCTGCACAGGCACACAAAGGGTTACTTTCTCTGTCTATCAGAGAGCAAAAAGCCGACTCCCCCCTTCCCCCTCTCCGCGCAAACAGTGTGTCAGAAAAGAGGGGGGGAGGAGGCGAGTACGGAGACTCTCACTACCTCTCAGCCATTCCACACTCTAAATTAATTACTTATCACACTTTACTTTTAATTGAACAGTTTGATAGATCAATTATAAACACAATTAGACAAAAACATTCTACCATATATCATTCGATACAGCACACACTATTTATTAATCACATTCTCTGACTTCACACTCACGCAGAACAGTACAGATATCACATCCGAATAATCAGTCCGAATTACATACACAAGTTATACAGCACTGTAAAAAAAAATTAAAACCTTCTAGATTACCATCTGATCTATTGATCATCTCATTTTCTTCTGGCCCAGGGGGAAGTGGGGGCTCAGAGACTCCTGAAGATCATTACATAATCCACACACAAAACTTGTAAATTATCTTTATTTTACTGGTATATTAAAACACTAAATATATATAGACTTATTTTCACACTCATCATTATCATCACTGTCTTCTTGGTCTACCAATTTATATATGCTCCCATCGGGCATTTCGATCTTTCCTGGTGGGACCTCTCTGTCTCTTCCACCCACTGCCCCCTCATTTTCCTCCGCAATCCCGCTCGCCGGAGCGAAGTAAGCCGGCGGAGCAGTAGCAGCCGCCCGCCTTCGCAACCGTGACACACAAAACTTCTCTAGCTGCCCCATAATATAATGGATAGGGCGGGGGCAGGGAATCAATCTCCTCCGGCTGTTCTACCAACACCGGTCTTTTTTTTTTTATTATTATTTTCTCTATTGGGGGGCACCTGCTTCTTGTTACGTCCCGCCATCATTATAAAATAACCTTTATCTTTTACACAATACCTCCATATATCTATATATGGGTACTGCTCAGAATATCCGCATTTCCCGGTTACTTGGGAATGCACTTTCTGTATTAGCTCCGGGTCCATTGACCCCTGCTCTGGCCAGTCTGGAACTAGCAGTGGCCACACAATTGTACACATTCCTGTTAATTTTTCTCTAGTTAATTTTACACCATAATCATGTGTTGTATATAGTGCTTCAAAATTTCGCACCATATACCCTAAGGGTGTCTCACCCTTCTTTACCTTTTTGGGCTTGGATGACCCGTTACCCATTGTTACTCTTAAAAAAACAGTAACCTTTTTACAATGCAGATATTACTCTTTAGCAAGAACACTTAGAATTTACTGTCTGGCACTTCAGTCAACAATTCATATGTGTCTGACTCGCTTCCTCCGTCAGTAGCCGGACTGCAGTCGCCTGAGCCGGAAACGTACCTTGGGAGTCCACTTTCAAGTTTGCTTTCTCGCAATGCGAGTAGGCGCTCGTTCACTCACAGCAGTCTCAGCAATCAATCATAACCCATACTGTACCAGATTCTTTCAGCACAAAACAGTACATAAACAATTCAACTCTTTCTACTAGCCGAGGGCACACCGTCCCTCCTTTTGGCTCCTTATACCCCGTTAATTGAACTCTAACTCTTGACTGCTTGTGACTATGTGCACCCCGTTCTATAACTACACTCCCGTCTGCAATTCCAATTTGCCTATGAGTAATCTACCCACCCGGCACCACTATCTCTGCAGCTACCGCTGGCTCCAATGAGCCCTCTTCACTACACGACGTACACACTAGCACTGACTCAGGGCTCTAAGCCCAGTCACAGAAATCTCTCCGCCTTTCCTTTTGTCCACGTGGTGAAGCTCTGTTTACAAACACTGACTATGACTATGCAACTCCACGCGGCTCCCTTCTCCCTCACATACAGACTCTACCCTTTAGTTAGCATCCGATCCCCCGGGTCCAGACACGCGCTAGCCACTTTCTGGCCCCGTGCTATATGCGGCGGGTTCGGTATGCCAACGAAACCGTGGCCACGGGTCTCCTTATCCAACTTCGGTTGGACGTTTCCCATTATACCGGTATTTCCATTAGACATACAAACATAGAAGACACTTTACCTATCGCCGCGCTGTTCGCTGTTTCCTCGGACTCAGGGGTGTCCCAGTGTTCCGGGCTGGGGGGTCCGTTTGAGACGAGATGAGGTCCACTGAACAGGAAATCCTGCTTGGCGCCTGCAGATGTCAGCTCACCTTCAACGGACACCCAACCAGCGGGATCACTCGCACCTGCAGTCAACCGCTACAGTGTTCAGCAGTCGTTGCCATGCCGGCAAGGGCCCGTATCCCGGCAATCGAGCCCCCAGAAATGTAACCGGAATCTGCAGGTTCACTCAAGACGAGGCCGGACCGGACACGAGCAAGGATTGTCTGAACACGAGTCTCTTCAGGAAATGCAAACTTTATTGTGATATCACAACAGATGCTCAAACAGGATTCAATCGCAAAGAATGAGCCCCGAGTCCCTCGTGACATCCAATCTTATACCCCAAATGCATAATTAGGTACATCCCAATTAGCCCACCTCCCGATGACACTCTCCCACCCCACGTGGGTTAATACCTCCCTTGACCTAATACAAAGACATTCCATTACTTTGGCTGTAAATTGGCAAACTTTATGTTAGTTTCAGTGAATCATAATTAGTTGCTTTTCCCATCCCGGGCTGCGCCCCCCTCCCTAGCGCCTTCAATTATTTGTTACAGATGGCACCTGGTCTGATCTCTATACTCCTTTGTCTTTCTGCGGGCCCCAACGACCTTGGAGTATCTACTTCGCTTTTCTCCTCCGTGCCAGGAACAGCAGAGATCTTTCATAGGGCTTTAATTGCTTTTTCTGCTAATCTAAACACATTCCTAAGTTTCTACGTATACCTCATTCTAGTTTCAGCTGAAAACCTGCCTAGTTATATACAAGTGAACCAATATTCTGAGCAAGATGGTCGCCTGGCCTACAATGGCGGCCATCTTCCAGCCTATTTCCACTACAGTAACACATGAGAATGCCCCCACCACCATCTCGGAGCCAGCCGAGGCATGGCCGATTCTTTTGGGCATGGGACCTATCCCCAACTGCGAGCCCACACCCCCTGACTGAGAAATTTTGCCTACGTGCCCGTTTTTTTTTCTTTTTTAGCCGGTTCCTGCTCTAATGTGTCTACATGTACCCCTCCACTGCCCCCGCCGCATTGAGCTTTTTTCCCACCTCAGCTCCTGATTTTCTGACCCATAGGTCACAATAGAGGATCCCAACCCTTCTCCTTTTTCTCCCCCCTTTTCTTTTTTTTTTTACTCCCTCTTTCTGCAAGTGATGGTTTCTGAGGACCTGGGCGTGTGTTTTTTTTCTGTTTTCTCTACCCGAGGACGTTTGAGCAGAGCTTTCTTTAATCTTCCCTACGGTGTCTTATCTTAGGTTTTCTTTTGTCATATTTTATCTACTTTTTGCTTGTTGACTTACATGAACGTTTTCTATGTGTTCATGTCTATATTCTTTTCCTTTTTTTTTTTTTTTCCATGACAGTAGAAGTGGCGGCTCTGCGTGGCCGCGTTATGTCTGGTCGCACTGTGACCCTGTTTAAAATCTTTAACTAAAGAATTAAAAAAAATATATCCTAAAAAATCTATAAATGAAGAGACTTTTTACTGCAGAATTTTATAATGAACGGTTTATTAGATATTGAATTAAAACGGGAATATTTTTAACATTAAAGCCTATGGGATTTGCCTGAATAAGGCTGGGGTCAGACGAGCGTAGTGTTTACGTCCGTGATTGCGCCTAAAAGTACGTCTGTGATAGCATGAAAGGAAGTCCATTGGAGCCTGTTACACAAAGTACGTCTGCACTGAACTGCGGACGCACCACGGCCGCGGCAAACGGACGCAAGACAGGTAAGAACGTACAACCACTAGAACGACCGCACAAAGTGCGCTGCGTCCGCAACGTCCGCATAGCTTTGTGTGTGAGTGATGGAACGTGGTCAGACAGACTGCATTTATACGTCCAGCATTTTTCACGGACAAAATGGTTTTGCCTTTTAATTTATTTTTACCTCCTACATCCGTCAAAATATACGTCAGTGAAAAAAACGGACTGTGTGGCCACTACTGTGTCTTCCGTACTGACGTACGTCCGTGTGCACAGACGTACAGTCCGTAGAAATCACGCTCGTCTGACCCTAGCCTAAATCTGCCGCATGAAACCACCAAATGGCAGGGCAATTCGGGAACCTTTCACTGCTGGTTTGTGCTCTCTGAATAGCCGAAGCAGTGCTTTTTCATGGGCATTTCACTGCCCTCGAACAGGCACCGTGTGTGCAAGCAATTCGCAAGGATTTGGCGAATTGCCTGCTCTCTGAATAGCCAAATGGCCAAGAAAGGTAACCGAACGCTGATTTTCAGCTTTCGGTCACCTTTCTCAAGCAATTTGGATCTCTTCGAATTACCCTGTAGGTATATATGGTTCCATAGGCAGAAATGGAAAAATTATGCACATTGCATCATCCATTCACTCAATCCTATGCAGACACAAGTTACTGTAATATTTACAGAAATACAAATCAAATCCCATTTGTGTCTTTCTTAAATATTCAAGCATATCCCATCCTATTCGCCAATTGTTTAGTTTTGGGCATTAAATCCATCATTAATTGTTGAATTAATATGCAATAATTAAGGCCCTAAGTTGCAACAATAATATTTATTTCTTGTGGGTATTATGGTCAAATATATATAAGAAAAACACACAGAAACCGGTGTCACGGAAGGAAAAGACCTAGCTAAACTAGTTGACTACCTACCTTGCCGTGACGTGCGGAAGTAGAGCGTACAAGGGGATTACAGCTCCAAGCCTCTGGATTTACGAACTCTACCCGCTCAAGGGCCCCAAGGTATGCCAACCTAACCCCCTTACACAGCACCCACCCTTCCGAATGTATACACTGCCACCACGAAAGTAATAGGACACTCTTGAATCCCCACTAGCGGTATACCACCCCAATCCAGGAGCTCAACCATATACAGCTAATATATATATATATAAATATATTTATATATATATATACACGGGGGCGTGGCCGGCAGCGGAGGGGAATAGATGTGTTTGGATGGAGCTCCTCGACATGGTGTCTTTTTAGAGACAATTTGGCTGATTGTCTCCATTTTTCTCCCAGTATTGGAGTCCCCCTGAGGCTGGCCATCGGGCGGCACGGTCTGGAGCCCGTTTAGTCCCCCGCTCCGGACCACAGAGACCCGGGATTCGGCCGCCGACTCTGGGCCGTGGTGTTCACCTGGCAGCCATCATGCGGCCTGCTCTGAGACATGGAGCCCTGCTTGGCGGCATCACTGCATAAATGGATCCTGTCACCTCTGGATGATGCCTTGCTACTGGCTGTGAAGATGGAGGGCCCTCGTCTTGCGGCCAACCAGGATGTCTGCGCAGAGACTGCTGTCGCGGGACTCAGGGATTGGATGTTGGGTGCCGCCGTCCCCTCCCCCCTGCGACGGTGGATGCTAGTCTGGCGGCATTAGATGCCCGTCTAGCGTCGATTCCAGAGGACGACACTCGAGTACTTACAAAAGGTGATTGGCGCCGGCTGATGTGTGCGTTTATCGGGGGCCGGGATGTGTGTGACCCGAGGGAGCACGTGGTCGCGGCTGCCCCATCGCCGGACCCCGCCGTACCCCCGAAGCCTCTTACAGTCGAGGAGTACCCAGCTGAGGAGATTTTCTTACAGGTGGCCCGGGTGGATGCTGCTGTTGTGGAGGAGCCGCGAGGTGCTGACCCGAGAGATTCGACTGAGCTTTGCTTGCCCTGCCTCGCAAGAGGACACCGGGTGCACTACCTACAGGAGACCCGCCGAACCGGGGGTCACTGAACAGGCGGCCGCGGTTCCTATGAGGTCTGTTTTGGGGGTGATGCTCGGGCCTAGAGGTCTGGATGCTGATGGGAAGCTGAGCTGGGCCTGGTCCGGGCTGATGGCTTGGATAGCCCAGGATAAACCATGGAGGCTGGGTGCACGACGTGCCCTGCACAATGGACCCTACATGAGACTGACGGTCCCACGGGAGTGGCCCTGGTGGTTCCCTGGTGAGATACAGGATGAAGAGGTTCGCCTTTCTTCTCCTCTCAGTTCCCGGCCTGGCCCGTGTTGACTTCCCCCATCTCGATGACTCCTTTTGCCGACTCTCCCCCTTCCTTTGTCCCTATGCTGAGATTGTTTTTTTTTTTTCTCCGAGATATCATAGCCGTTCTTGCCGTCGCTTGGATGTCTCTATGTTCTTTAGCTGATTTTTTATTTTTCATTCCTGATGAGTTCCCCCACTCTCTTATCCCTTTAGCTGTTTTTGTTGTCCCCCTTAACTGAGTCGTTTCCCCCCCCCCTGCTGTGCGACTTTGCTATGTATCCTATCCTAATATGCCTTTGCGATACTGAGGACTCTCTTTGAGGACATTCTATATATTTATTTAAGTTTTTTCCAGCTGACCCCCCCTCTTTTTATTTTGAATCTTATATTAGCTGCTGTCCTTGCACCGCAGGACTGCAATTTTTTCGATGAGAGATATGTTTTTTCTTTTTTGTTTTGTTTTTGGTGTTCACGGGTCTCATCGGGGTGCGCTGATGTGGCCTGGTGCCAATATTGCCCCCCCGAGTCCCTGGGCCAAGTGCCAATAACTCCCCCTGGCCTCCCGCGGTCCTTAAAGGCTCACAGGACTATACCAGGGGAGGCACAGTCCTGGCCTCTGCCAATACTTTTTGTCCCTTTTTCCCCCTCTTCCTTAATATACTAGATTTCTTGTTCTTTGTTGCTTATCTCTAGAGGAGACTCCCCTATTAGGGGATGTTCATTGTTACCAGATGGCTAGTAGCTACCCTTAGATTACTTCTTTCTTTGTTTTCCATTGATGTGTTTTTGCTGAAGACATTCGTTGGCCCTGCATGGCCATCCTTGCATGTGATACTTTGTTGTTTGGCCCTGCGAGGCTATTCATAGCCTTGTAGTGTGTTATTACGCTGACTCTTTTCCACAATAAAAAAACTTTAAGAAAAATATATATATATATACTGTATCTATATAGAAAAAGACAAATTGGCTTTGCCATTGGAGACCTGCACCATCCACGCAAGTTTTTGAACATTTGCGGTTATATATTTTTATTATTGTATCTCATTCCCCCTATTCCTTGTATTTTGGGTGGAATGGAGGACTTTTTGTTGCTAGCAGGAGGATATGAGGAACAAGCTGAAACCATTCAGATCTCAGACGAGTATGCACGGAAAGTGCTATGGCTGCAAACATCGGATCAATTAGGACATCAACCGGCACATAAAGACCTTTATTATGATAGAAACATAGAAACATAGAAACATAGAAAAATGTCGGCAGATAAGAACCTTCCGGCCCATCTAGTCTGCCCAATTACATGGATACTTAACCTGTATTTATCTTTTGTTTAGGATAGCCTTATGCCTATCCTATGCTTGCTTAAATTCAATTACTGTTTTGGCCTCTACCACTTCTACTGGAAGAGTGTTCCATGTATCCACCACCCTCTCAGTAAAATAATGCTTCCTGATGTTACTTTTAAACCTTTGCCCCTCTAATCTAAGACTATGTCCTCTTGTTTTGCTATTTTGTTTCCTTTTAAATATACTCCCTTCCTCTACCTTGTGGATTCCCTTTACGTATTTAAATGTTTCTATCATATCTCCTCTGTCTCGTCTTTTTTCCAAGCTGTACATGTAAGATCATTAAGCCTTTCCTGGTAACTTTTCTCCTTCAAGCCGTACACCATTTTAGTAGCCCTTCTCTGAACTCTCTCTAAGATGTCTATATCCTTCTGGAGATACGGTCTCCAGTACTGCACACAGTACTCCAAGTGAGGTCTCACCAGTGCTCTGTACAGTGGCATGAGCACTTCCCTTTTCCTACTGCTAATTCCTCTCCCTACACAACCAAGCATTCTGCTAGCATTTCCTGCTGCTCTATTACATTGACTACTTACCCTTAGATCCTCTGAAATAATGACCCCTAAATCCCTTTCCTCAGATGTTGAGGTTAGGACTGTATCAAATATGCTATATTCAGCGCTTGGGTTTTTACGTCCCAGGTGCATTATCTTGCACTTATCCACATTAAAACTCAATTGCCACAACTCCGACCATTTTTTTAGTTTACCTAAATCATTTGTCATTTGGCTGATCCCTCCAGGAACGTCAACCCTGTTGCAAATCTTTGTGTCATCAGCAAAAAGACATACTTTTCCATTAATACCTTCTGCAATATCACTAATAAAAATATTAAAGAGAATGGGTCCAAGTACTGACCCCTGAGGTACCCCACTGGTAACAAGACCTTGTGCCGAATAAACTCCATTTACCACAACCCTCTGTTGTCTGTCACTCAGCCACTGCCTAATCCAGTCAACAATATTGGAATCTAAACTCAAAGATTGCAATTTATTGATAAGCCTTCTATGCGGAACAGTATCAAAAGCCTTACTGAAATCTAAATAAGCAATGTCTACTGCACCACCTGTGTCTATTATTTTTGTTACCCAATCAAAAAAATCAATAAGATTAGTTTGGCATGATCTCCCTGAGGTAAACCCATGTTGTTTCTGATCCTGTAATCTATGTGTTTTTAGATGTTCAACAATCCTTTCCTTTAACATGGTTTCATTAATTTCCCCACTACTGACGTAAGACTAAGTGGCCTATAGTTCCCCGATTCCTCCCTACTACCCTTCTTGTAAATGGGCACAACATTTGCTAATTTCCAGTCTTCTGGGACGACTCCCGTTAACAAGGATTGGTTAAATAAATCTGTTAATGGTTTTGCTATTACATCACTGAGCTCTTTTAATAATTTAGGGTGGATCCCATCAGGCCCCATTGACTTATTTGTCTTTACTTTAGACAGCTGCTGTAGAACCTCCTCCTCTGTAAACTGATATGTAAATGTCTCTTTAGTGTTCTCTCCTAACTGAGGTCCCTTTCCTTCCTTTTCTTCTGCAAAGACTGAACAAAAATATTCATTGAGGCAGTCAGCGAGACCTTTATCCTCTTCTACATACCTTCCTTCCTTTGTTTTTAATCTAACTAATCCTTGTTTTACTTTTCTTTTCTCGTTTATGTATCTAAAAAATGTTTTGTCCCCCCTTTTTACTGACTGAGCTATTTTCTCTTCTGCGTGTGCTTTGGAAGCTCTTATAAATTGCTTTGCCTCTTTCTGCCTAATCTTATAGGTTTGCCTATCTTCTTCACTCTGAGTTGTTTTATAATTATTGAATGCTATCTTTTTGTTCTTCACTATTTTGGCCACTTCTGCAGAGTACCACAGTGGTTTCTTCCCTTTTTTGTTTTTTGCTAACAAGCCGAATGCAATTTTCCTGTGGCCTTCAATAATGCTTCCTTTAAATAATCCCATTTCTCCTGGACTCCCTTTAAACTCCTCCAGTCTGATAATGACTCCTTCACACAAAATCTCATTTTTAGAAAAATCTGTTTTTTTAAAGTCTAAAAACTTTTGTTCTTGTGTGGTGCGGCTCCATCCCTGTTGTTATATTAAACCATACTGACTGGTGATCACTAGATCCCAAATTTTCACCTACAACAACGTCTGATACCAAACCTCCATTTGTGAGTATTAAATCCAATATGGCCTCTTTACGGGTCGGCTCCTCAACTACTTGTGTTAGAGATAATCCCAGTAGGGAGTTTAGAATATTTGTACTCCTGGTGCACCCAGCTGTTTTGGTTTTCCAGTTCACATCAGGAAGTTTAAAGTCCCCCATGATAATAACTTCCCCCTTCATTGCCATTTTGATGATCTCCTCAAACTCAAGAAAAGAGAAGTAGACCTGGACTTGCATGGTGTCTTTTTATCAGATTATTACCAGGCAAAGTGGATCCCACGGGGTTTTAGGATCAAGAATTCTCCCACTATTGGCCGCAATAAACCGGAGCTCTGTAAGAAGTGGCTCGCCATCGCCAACAGATGCTCACTTGATTGGATTGTGGTTGTCATTGAAGAGGTCGGTATAGAACTCCAAGAGGTCCGCTCCAATATTTCTAAATTTGAATCCACCCATGAGATGGTACTATCATCGGCAGCGTTTGCTATGTTTATAACTAAAATAGAGGAAGAAGTCTCTAAATACAAAGTCGAGTTGATTCGTTTTAAAAGACAAAAGATGGAGCAGGTGACCTATGATTATACGGCACATCAAGTATATCCATGGCTCACTGGGTCTCGCCCACATTTCCAATGACGGCGCCCTAAGCCCAGAGTAATTAAACCTAATGTTGGTACCATCGATTGCACCTCAGGAGAATCTGCCTCTGAAACTGATACTGCTTCTCGTGCTCCAGTCGCTTCTAGTGCCCAGCCTTTTTTAGATCAAACAGACCCCGTATCTCAGGTATCAACAGTTTCCAGAATCTGCACACGAGCGTTGACACAGGCAGTCAACGCCGAAGATCAACGAGACGAGGCCAAAAGGGCAAAATATCCGATTCACAGGGGCAAACCACCCCTATTCAAGAAATAATGCCGGTCTTCAATTTATCCCATAAACAGCTAACGGAACATCATCTTAGTGTTTTGTCGAAGGGCCTCTCTTTTGTCCCCACTCGATTTTTATCATCTTTTCGTCAAGAAGTCGAACGCTTTCGTGTTCATAGAACATTAGCTACCCAAGAAAATTTGTGGGGAACCAACCAGCTGGATAAATCCATGCTCAAACTAAAAAGCACCCACGACATTAAAGCTACCAATCACTTCATCCAAGCCTTCAATAAAATGATCTCCAAACCCTATTTGCATATTGGATCAGAACTTGCGGTCAAACCAGTTAACAATTTGACCTTCAACCAGCGGAAAGCTCTCCAAGACCTTGCTAATGATTCCACCATAGTAATACGGTCAGCAGATAAGGGTGGGGGGATTGTTGTCCTTGATTATGCATATTACCGACAAGAAATATTGTTTCGATTAGTGGATCAGCATACATACCGCAAGTTAGCGCATGATCCTACGCAGATCTTTGCAAAGAAATTTCAGTTATAATTGATCTAGCCTTACAACAAGCTAATTACATCCAGGACACCACATCTCGTTATCTGCAGGTCAAACACCCACGTACCCCTATCATGTACATGTTGCACTCTTTAGAATAAGAGACGGAGCTTGTTCTGGTACACCACATTTATTTTATGAGTTCACCTGAAACAGATAAAAGATTCTGTTTTTACTCTGGATGCACTGTGCACACTCTCTCTTAACTGCATCCAGTGGTAACTTCAGGATTACTGAATCTATATAACATAAAATCCTAATCTATTATACAGTCTATCTTAAATAACAATTGGTACAAACATATCTAGAATTCAACAAATCTACCTAGCAACAAAATATAATCTGGTTTCACTTTCAATCTCTGTTGGAGATTGCACAGAACAAATATCATACACAAGTAATAACATTCTGCACATTTTCTCAGAAATAAAACCTACTTAAAACTGATTCTGGGAACTGGAGTTCCTCGTACATAAGGCTTCTGTTACTATACTAGCATGCTTTCCTAATTCAGCCATGTTGATTACAACACGTGGCTGCAGTGAATCCATTTAGCAACCTGTGTAACCAGACCGATTTAACAGCATAAAACACTGATGCTTCCTTCATTCTGTTAAATGACATTCTCCATGTTAAAGGAGAGAACAACTATACAGACATTAATACAGCTACTGCAGTTTACAATGCATATTACACCAGGCCTGTCACAGCAATCAGTCTGCAGGGGTCTGTCTGACCAAACTCCTATTCACATAAAATCTCTAATAACCTTTCTCATTAACTGTTAGACTTTAGATACTTTTCTGCCTACCTGAAACAGATAAAAGATTCTGTTTTTACTCTGGATGCACTGTGCACACTCTCTCTTAACTGCATCCAGTGGTAACTTCAGGATTACTGAATCACTGAGACAACCACATGGTATTAAGTACAGTTTCTGTGGCTGAGGACACAGCAGTGACACCCGCTGGTAGGAGGTCAGAACAGCAGCAACAGAACTATGTTCTGGTAAATTTCAATAATAACAAAACAAAATGCTTTCTACTTAGTCCTATTTACAGTACTCTTTTGGGGTGCAATGAGTTTAATACCGATTTAATACACAGAGTGCCACATACACAATCCCCAAGATACATAAGAACTGTCAACAACCACCCGGACGCCCGATAGTCTCAGCCCGGGGAGGATTACTGGAGCCCTTGGGCAAGTACAGTGATAATTTATGCAAGGATACTATGCTTAGCTTTCCCACAATATTGAAGGATACTCCTAATTTTTTGTCTGTTATATGTGATATCAATATTCGGGATAGGGAGATCACTCTCGCCACCCTCGACGTCACCAGCCTCTTCACGGTAATCCCCCATGAGGAAGGTATTGCCGCGTTTAGAACCATTCTTACACAATCTAATGTCTATTCGGGACCACCTATCGAATTTATGGTCGAACTACTGCGCCTTACTTTAGAGTGCAATTATTTTCGATTTGAGAAACAGTTCTACTTACAGTTGGCTGGAACAGCCATGGGTGAGTCTATGGCTTCAGTTTTTGCTAATTTTTATATGTCTCTATTTGAACAACAAACCATACTTTCGCTATATGGTCCATCCATCATTACATACAGACGGTTTGTGGATGATATTTTTATTGTTTGGCGAGGTAACCAACAATCGTTCCAAGCTATGGTTGAGCACATTAATGCCTTACCCACACCTATTAAACTGGTGGCCACAACCAGCACCATGGAAATTAATCTTCTGGACATCACAATTTCCCGAAATGGACAACATCTGGATTCCTCATTGTATCAAAAACCGACGGATAGGAACACAATATTGAGAGCAGACAGCCATCATCCTCCCCATCTAAAGAACTCGTTACCCATATCTCAATATCTACGAGTCCTTCAATATAATAGTCAACCGACCATAAGGATTCAGCAAATTGAGGAAATGACCTCTAAATTCCTTCAAAGAGGATATTCTCGTCATATTTTGGACAAAGCCCTGCAACAAGCCCAGATTAGGTTTCTGTCGCCCAAAATTTGCCCAGAGAACAATTTGCCTCGAATCATGGTTCCGCTTACTTACCATCAATACAGCAATTCCTTTGCCCACAAGATTCGCCAGCATTGGCACAGCTTTCAATATGACAATCACTTGCCCCAACAATTTCATCAGCCACCGCTACTTAGTTATAAGAGAACTCAAAATCTCAAGGACATCTTGGTTAAAACAGACCTTAAAGCTGCATACGATCCAGCACGGGCTTTCCAATGATTGGGATGTTTTAAATGTACGGGATGCGTGACGTGCCATCATATGCTCTCAGGAGCTTCTTTTGCACACCCTACTATAGGCCAGCGGTTCCAGATTCGGCACCGCATCTCGTGTACAACAGATCATGTCGTATACTTAATCACATGTCCATGTGGATTAGGATACGTAGGGAAAACAGACCTCACCCTACGAGATAGGATTAGAGGACACCGCTCTGCAATCAACACGGCATTTCGTGACCAGCGTACAGACAAACCTGTTGCCAAGCACTTTCTCCAGATGGGACACCGCTTGCCCTCTTTAAAATTCATAGCCATCGATCATGTCCCTCCATTAATTAGGGGAGGTAACCATTCTCAACTACTTCTGCAAAAAGAAATTTACTGGATTAGCACTTTATGAACTGTAGCCCCCCATGGCTTAAATGAGTACATTTCATATACTTCATTCTTAAATGAACGTTGAATAGGTTGCTATGTTTCCTTTGTTCTACACATATATATTTTTTGGTTTATTTTTCACCTTTTTCAAACTCTTGTTCTCTCCTCTTTTTTTCATCTTCATGTTTTTCTTTTGTTTTGATTTTTTCTCTTCTATTTTTGCTCTCTCTTTTTTCTTCCCTTTTTTTCCTCTCTCTCCTTTTCTCTCTCCTTTTTTCTTTTTCCTCTTTTTTCTTGTTCTGCTTTCATCTTCTCCCTTCTTTTTCTTCTTTCTTTTCGTTTTCTTTCTTTTCTTCTTCTTTCCCTCTTCTTTCAACTTTTTCTGCCTCATTACACTCATGTGTCTCTCATATACACTTGCATACACATTTTCTCCACACCACACAGATCATATATACATTTTTATTTCATCACACATCCATGACCCTCCATGCAGATCTTTTCTGCCGTATTTAACACTTTTCATATTTTGTATAGTAGTCACTTATTTTTTAGTATTTGTCAGCATCCACTTGTTTTGATTTTTTTGTTTCTTTTGCACTTTATTCACTGTTGTTCATACACACTTATCCACTTTTATCTTATATTTCCACCCATCACTTTTACATTTTCTCATATTTTTCATATTTCCCCTTTTTTTCCTTTCTTTCCCCCTTTTTTCCTTTTTATTACTATCTACATTGTTCTCTCTATAGTCTGTAGCTATGTTTTAATTTGTTTTAATTTGTTTTACTTATTAATTTTCTTTACAACCATGTTCAGTAGTTCATATCTCTTTGTGCTTCTCTGTTAACTGTAACATATTGCCTGATGGTCTTTTGCAATCCTCCTCCTTCACATGAATATGCTATGCTTAACTCAGTCTCCATCTGTAGACCCTCTTCTGCAGCTCACATTCCTCCATTTCAATCCTCCTGCCTTATCTTGTATTCCTTGCACGGCTTGCCTTTACAGCTCACCATGTAACCCTTCAGCTATGGGTTACCATGGCAGCAGACACAGCCGTCGCTTGTAATGACGTATCCACTCAGGCGTCACACGCTCAGCGCCCGAATTAGACACGCCAATCACTTTCTTTGCGACGTGCCTCCAGACGCATTGCGTACAGGATTGGGGGGTGAGTCTAAAGTTACATTATTTAAACCTGTCTTTATTGCCTTGCTTTTATTACTTGATAAAGGTTCTTAGGAACCGAAACGTTGGATTTTATTCAATAAAGTTTGTTATTTTTTCATAAGCCCCAGTGTGCTCCTATGCCTGGCTTTTATATATATATATATACACACACACACATACACCAAATGCTAAATATTACAGTAGCGATACCTAAGCGATTGTATTCGCGAAGCATGAATTAATATCTAGAGCAGACAGTACTGGGTTTTAAGTTTTAATAGAAAAGAATGCAACTTTTACACCTTGCCAGGATCACATAAAATCAAACATACAAAATATACGAAATCGTCAGGGCCGGATTAACATAGGGGCAGATGGAGCAGCAGCTCCAGGCCCATGCCTCAGAATAGGCCCAGAGAAAGGATAACTATCAGGGTTATTCAGAGAGTGTGAAAAGCAGGAGAATGACTGGAGAATGAAAAATTCTAGGTCGAAATAGCCGATTTGGAAAGTGAGATGAAAGGGAGAATTTTTCTGGTTTGGCAATTTTGACCTAGAATTTTTCATTCTCCAGGCATTCTCCAGGCATTCTCCTGCTTTTCACGCTCTCTGAATAACCCTGTATGTCTGCATTTGGACCCATGTATCTCCAACTCCATAGCAGCTACAGGGACAATTGAGGTATCACTGGAAAGGCCAGAGCATGGCCATTCCAATGATATCAATCATGACCAGGTTTTAAGTACAAAAAATAAAATAATAAATATTTACTTTTTCTTTTTCCTTCCAACAGTAATATTTTTCACTTTTCAATTATAAAGTAAACAATGATGCTGTGTATTCATATGTATTGTTCCAGCTGATGAAGTCGGTTCACACCGACGAAACGCGTCCTGGTTTAACATTGTTTTAATAAAATCCTTTTTTAATCCATCCTGCTGTTCCTGTAACGTTGTGGAGAGGGTTTTTTGAGTTTTTCCCTAAATAACTCATAGGCGAATACTCCAAGAGCCTGGAGGCTCCACCAAGAGTGAGTACAAAATTGGCAAATTTCTGCATATTAAGGCCAGTTTTTTGCAGTATTACGCTAGGCTCGATTTGGGTCTGTTGTTTTCTCTCACCCACTTATGCAAGAGATTGGGAAAACAGATATCTATCTGGCTCCTGTGAATACCAGAAGAAATCCAACCAACTAAAGCTTGGATAAAGCCCAGTGGATTTGGCCTGGCTATTCCCATATATGATATGTGGAGATGAAGATACTACTATAACAAGAATTTAAGTGTATGTGGTATTTACCCAAAAATCTTGAGTGCGCTGTACCCTTACCTTGTATTGTGATTTTTTGACTTTGTCAAAACTGTTTTTTTGGGGAAACCACCATTGGGGTACTTGGCGACTGACATCGCAAGGTGTGAAGGGGACATTCTGGTGTGGCGCTCCACTGATCCTGGTTGTAATGATGCTGCACTAACTAACCATCACATTACTCATGTCATCAACAAGTTTGTGGAGGTGATGGTAGAATCCATTGTTACGAATTGTTACATCAAAAACCTAAACCGCCGCACTGCAGCGAAGAGCACTGCTGGGAACTTTGGACGCCATGCATCACTAATCTCTACACCTCACAAGGTCAAGTGAGGTGTCATTGGACAGGACAGAGTCTGCCCTTTGCATTAATACCAAACCTGACCATGTAAAATCTAAAAGATAAGAAAACAATTATTTATTTTTTAGTTCCAAATCGATGGCATTGTCCATTTTCACATATAAATAAGCAATACCACTGCCATTACTCACCTTCTCATTTCCCATGATGGGAGCAAGGTCAGTGTTTTATACAGTCATATTATTCGCAAAAAAAACATGTTCCAAAACACAAGCAGGGTTATTCAGAGAGGTGAAAACTAGGAGAATGACTGGAGAAGTGAAAATTCTAGGTCAAAATAGCCAAACCAGAAAAATTCTCCCATTTATCTCAATTTCAAAATTGGCTATTTGGTCTAGATTTTTCCACTCTCCTGCCAATTCTCAAGGTTTTCACCTCTCTCTGAATAACCCTGATAGGAAATATTTCAAATTTTTTTTTCATTTTTTTGGTTAAAATTGTATATTTCCTCAGAAAAATGCAGTAATAGGTTCCCATTTCACATTTTTTTTTAAAACAAGAATGCCCTATAGAATATATAACCACAAAGGTTTGGATGATAGATGGAGAAACAAATTACACTCTTTAAATGATTGAAATCTGAATGAAAAATTAATCACACAGTATCTGCCTGGTTAGATATACCCATATCTGTACTATTAACCCTTTCGCTGCTGAGCCTTTTCACACCTTCTGTGCTTAGCTCATTTTTACCGGTTTCGCTCATCATGTTTAAACGTGATTTGAAGTCACATTCTATTATACGACCCAGACATATTATATATTGTTCTTTCCGGGAGACTCGGCAGATTCATAATATATCATTATTATATGTATACGTTATGTCCTGTCTGCATATTATAACAAAAAATGCAATAAAATTAGAATTTTCAATAATTTACAATGTGTAGTGTTTTTTTCACATTTTAACATGCGAGCGTTTGCGGTTATATTTCCTATGGGTTGCGCTTGTTAAAAAAATTAGAAATGGGGAATCGTTACTTTTTTGGGGAAAATTACGTGTTTGTTAGCAAACACCCCCATAGAAAAAAATCGTTAGTGCAGCATCATTGTTCACATTATAATTGAAATGGGAACAATATTGCTGCACTAATAAAACAAAAAACCAAAAAACATTTCTTACATTTTTTATTTTTATTTTTAATTATTTTTTCTTTTACATTTTACATGGTCATGTTCGGTATCATTGGAATGGCCACGCTCTGGCCGTTCCAATGATAGAAAACATTAACCCCTATCTGTCACGGATCGGGAGATAGGGGGTTCATTGTAACCCCTATCTCCACCATAGGTGGCAGCAAGGGGTTAATTTCGAAACTGGCGCCATTGCGCTCTGCGCGATGACGCCAGTCATTAGGGGGAAGCATGTTAGCGCCATATCGCGATCCAGCCCCCTAGGGCTTAAAGACAGCCGCCGCTTGGAAGGGCAGGCTGTGCCCTTCCAAGCGGTACCTGTCTTTAGCAGATGGCCCGCACGGATGGGGAGGGGGAGAGGTCCGAATGCGGGGGGGTGCCTGAAATAGACATCATCGCGCAGGCGCGATGACGTCTATTGTGCCCGCCGGGGTCCTGGAGGCTGGGCTGACATCGAAGATGTCAGCCTGCACTGGGGCCGCCGCGATGGCCAGAATCCCGGCCGATCGGCGCTGCAAAAGGAGGACGCGCTCAGCGCGTCCTCCGCAGCGAAGTGGCCATGCGGCAGGACGCGCTGAGCGCGTCCGCAGCATGGAAAGGGTTAAATCAACAAAAATATGTTTTAATTTCACTAAATTACAAAAAAGCCCACCAAAATCCTCAGCTCCAGGCCCATAGAGATCTTAATCCCGGCGTGGAAATCGTTCAAATACAGCTCTTAAAATAAAATGGGACTTACATAGAAACTCTAATTTGAGTAGATACTTCTATGGGTATTTCCAGATTTCAAAGGTCCCAGAAGATTCTTTTGGATGTTGTTCTCTCCAAGTCTTCTATCAAAATACCCTGACGTTTGGGTGAGCTTGCTATATAAAAAGCTGGCCCCTCACCCTCTTTCCCAACTATTTGGTTCCCAGATCAAGTTACCATTCAGCTCCAGCTGATCAGAAAAGAGTTTTGTAAACACCGTGCCTGGCTTCACAAATTCCATTGCAAACACCAGAGAAAAAAAACAACAAATTCTGCATTTAAAATCTTGCATACTGCTTGCAGAAAAATGGTGCCCGTTTGTGACAACCGGTGCAATATGAATTGACAATTTACTTGGCAATCCATATTAACAGGTTATAACATTTGCTTTACAGTTTACTTTACAGTAACTACAAAAAAAACTAACATGCACACAGTTATGGAATAGTAATAGTCATATCACACATCACACAGTACAATAAAAAACAACAATACTAAACAATACAGAAATGAAAGCATGCTTAAAAGGCCCCAGGCTGGGGGGGGGGGGGCTGCAGAAACCTGCACATGGTCAGTCTCAGGTATCAAGCTAAAGAGAGCTAAATCTTGGATGCCACTCTCTTTTATGCCCAGTGGGAGTCACCAAGACAAACCTCTCTACCAATAGGCAAAACCTCTCTAAAATAGGCTATCTTAATGACATCACAGTTAGCCACACAGGGCAAACAGCCTGCACACTGCCCCTAGTGGTCCTTCTTTGGTATGTCAATCAGTTAATATTAAAATATGATAATTTATGGCCGAAATCATTCAGGATCATTACAGGTAGTAACACCAAATATTGATTTGATTTAGATTTTTCTTTTGTTTGCTCACTTTGCCTGTTGAAAATTGACAAATATAAACAATCATTATTTATATTTCTGAACGCATTCTTTGTTTACAGCATCTTTTCACACTTGCCTAAAACTTTTGCACAGTACTGTACCTCAGCATGGACCAGAGCTTCATAGGTTGGCTCCGCGGCAGCAGATATTTTAGGTTTTTAAGCGGAAAAAAAGCTGAACAAAATTATCAGAAACGAAAAAAATAAATAAAATGATTTAAAAAAAAATAAAAAAAAATCCAGCATATGAATCCGAACACTGCGGGGAAGCGCCTCTCTGCGCGGTATAATTAATGCAGCATATGAATACGCACACTGCGGGGAAGCGCCTCTCTGCGCAGTATAATTAATGCATCATATGAATACGCACACTGCGGGGAACAAGTGCCTCTCTGCGCGGTATATATTAATGCAGAATATGAATACGCACACTGCGGGGAACAAGTGTCTCTCTACGCGGTATAATTAATGCAGCATATGAATCCACACACTGCGGGGAAGCGCCTGTCTGTGGTATAATTAATGTATACGTCTGTGTTATATGTATATGTATCCTGTCTGTATATTATAACTTAAAATGCAATAAAATTTGAATTTTCAATAATTTACAAGATATAAAATGTTTTTTTTTTCACATTTTATCATGCGAGCGTTTACGTTTATATTTTGTATGAGTTGCGCTTGTTAAAAAAATTAGAGATGGGGGACTCGTTACATACATTTTTTGGGGGGAAATTACCCGATTTTTAACAAACGCAACCCATACAAAAATCGTTAGTGCAGCATCATTGTTCACATTATAATTGAAATGGGAACAATATTGCTGCATTAGCAAAACAGGGGAAAAAAAAGTGTTTTTTTTTAAATTTATTTATTTTTTAATTAATTTTTTAATTTTTTTTTATTTTTTCTTAACTTTTAACATGGTCATTCACAAAAAGTTGACAGGCGCCAGCAACTAGTACCGCCACCAACAAACCAACGCCAACCAGGGTATAGTGGTTTCCCCCAAACCAGTGAAATACAGAAAACAAAGGTACGTATCTGGTGGCGCGATGATGGTCGCTGAATGGTAGGTGGTGGTTCCCTTAGTTCGTATGAAGCATATGAAAAAGAATAATACAATATATAGTGCAGATGGTACTAACACAAAATTGATATGTGCCAATGTGGTATATTCCACTCACAAATTAAAGAGCCCGAACACTGGCTCTAAGTGGGTTCGAGGCTTTTGGGTGTTTTTGCTTCTCCGTTCCTTAAGGTGACCCACGCCTTATACTGGATGGAGAGTGGCTCATACAAATGGACATGGAAAGAAAACAGAAACAACTTCCTTGTGCAGATCTTTCAAAGTTCAGATGGCATAGATATACGTAGCTGTTAAACTCACATTTGTAGGAGCTTATAGACAAGCTCGTGGTTTGTACGCTTCAAGGCTCGCATAGGGTGGAACCCAAACCCGTCTTCAAATCCAGAATGTCAAGGGGACAGTCAAATTTAAAGTTTAAAATTATTTATTAGAACATAAATAAAACAAATAAATACTGGCTCAGCCAGGAGACCAGAACGCGTTTCGCCAGACGTGCTGGCTTTCAGCTGGTTTACAGGCTGGTTCACATTCGTTTCTTAAATAGTTTAATTCATAAAATCAATAAAAAGTCCCCACATGTTCCAGATGAAGCAATTAGTGCAAGTTCTCTGCCTCTAACCGCATGAGACGGAGGTCGCCATCTTGCGCATGCGCTCTATCGTCCTGTGCGTTCCATTTTGCGTTCCACAGGAGATCCCGGAAGTAGCGTGCGTTCCACTTCGTAGATCTTTCCGAATCTCCAGACGCGCTTATCGGCTGACTTCTAAATTCCTCTGAGCCAACATGCGGACAACCTCAGTGGCCCTGATTGAGTGGTCACTCACATGCAGAGGAGCTCTGTGAAGTCCCAGCTCCAGCAAGGATCAAGCCCACATTCTGGATTTGAAGACGGGTTTGGGTTCCACCCTATGCGAGCCTTGAAGCGTACAAACCACGAGCTTGGTCTATAAGCTCCTACAAATGTGAGTTTAACAGCTACGTATATCTATGCCATCTGAACTTTGAAAGATCTGCACAAGGAAGTTGTTTCTGTTTTCTTTCCATGTCCATTTGTATGAGCCACTCTCCATCCAGTATAAGGCGTGGGTCACCTTAAGGAACGGAGAAGCAAAAACACCCAAAAGCCTCGACCCACTTAGAGCCAGTGTTCGGGCTCTTTAATTTGTGAGTGGAATATACCACATTGGCACATATCATTTTGTGTTAGTACCATCTGCACTATATATTGTATTATTCTTTTTCATATGCTTCATACGAACTAAGGGAACCACCACCTCCCATTCAGCGACCATCATCGCGCCACCAGATACGTACCTTTGTTTAACATGGTCATGTTTGGTATGGAAAGGCCATGCTCTGGCCGATCCAACCATACCAAACATTAACCACTAGCTGCCACGGATCGGGAGATAGGGGGTTCATTGGAACCCCTATCGCCACCATTGGTGGCAACTAGGGGTTAACTCCAGAACTATCTCTATCCGACGTCCTGATGTAAACCACCAGGATGGTGCTATCCAGCGTGCTGATCCTTAAAACTCAGTATGCTTAGGTGTTAAAGGGACGGAAGACTTCTCTGGATATCCAGAGTAAGTAAAAGAATAATAGAACATGCAGTACACAACAACCTTTAAATGGTCAAGCTCTTTTGATGAACAAGAAAGCGATCTTCATAGAAGTACATAGGCTACAATAAAAGCATACAAAAGAAAAATCATAGCATAACTTATTTAAGTCAGAGGACGAAACGCGTCGAGCTGACTTGCTTGTTTTCGCCTCTTCGCCCGCCCGCCGGTTCGTCTACTGTCCATCCTGGATGGGTCCAAGCTTCCGGTCTTCTCACTCGTTGGTCTGGAAGACGCTGGTTCCATCTGATAGCTGGACTTCTCAAAACGGAGTATACCTTGGCCAGGCTCCCCCGCTGAGATTACATCCTAAGGACAACGCTTTTCCGGCTGTGGTGACTATATTGGACAAATTGGTTAAAATGCGTATTTGCACACTTTTATCTACTGTGTGCCACTAATTTTGTGAGTGGCTCCTTTGTGTGTTTTTATTTCTATTAAATATTCGGCAGTGTTATGCTATGATTTTTCTTTTGTATGCTTTTATTGTAGCCTATGTACTTCTATGAAGATCGCTTTCTTGTTCATCAAAAGAGCTTGACCATTTAAAGGTTGTTGTGTACTGCATGTTCTATTGTTCTTTTATTTCCTTATAATAGCACGTTTGTGGTGGAGAGTGCTGTGAACTGCAGTTTTCTTGTCTTTGGGTATACACTTTCAAATTTTTTGTCTTTGCTGATATCCAGAGTAAGTCTTCCATCCGTTAAAAACTTAAGCATACTAAGTATTAAGGATCAGCACGCTGGATAGCACCATCCTGGTGCTACCCAGCGTGCTGATCCTTAAAACTCAGTATGCTTAAGTTTTTAACGGGCGGACATACTCTATTCAAAGTCCTGATGTGAAACATCGGGACTTTGGATAGATTTTGACTATCCGAAGTGAAAATAAAATAGTCTAAATCTATCCAAAGTCCCGATGTGAAACAGAGTCCCGATTTGAATAGAGTAAGTCCGTCCGTTAAAAACTTACGCATACTGAGTTTAAGGCTAGGGTCAGACTGAGGCAGTGCGAACGCGCGTTCTGGCGCACTTAATCACGGCCGTGCTAGCAGCAAATGACGGGCAATGACGGCCAATATACGAAGTACGGTCGCACAAAAGTCCGGCTGCGCAACGCAAGTGGAAAATGAACGCATTTTTTCGAGAACGTTAAACCACTAGTACTGACGTACAGAGTGCGCTGCGTCCGCTAGCGGCGTGTGTGCGTGAATTGGAGACATCAGACGCTGCTAATGTCCGGCCAACATAACGTCCAGATGCAAGAAGTGTTTTATTGATGATCCGTACAAAATCACGGATGAAACTGCGCATAGTATGACCGCTATTGCGTATTCCGTGAAAAAATACGTCCATTCTTCGAACGCACATTTTCACGGACAACGTGAAAAATGCGTTAGTCTGACCCTAGCCTTAAGGATCAGCACGCTGGATAGCACCATCCTGGTGCTAACCAGCGTGCTGGTCCTTAAAACTCAGTATGCTTAAGTCTTTAACAGACGGAAGACTTACTCTGGATATCCAGAGTAAGTCTTCTGTCCCTTAAACACCTAAGCATACTGAGTTTTAAGGATCAGCACGCTGGATAGCACCAGGATGGTGCTAACCAGCGTGCTGATCCTTAAAACTCAGTATGCTTAAGTTTTTAACGGACGGACTTACTCTATTCAAAGTCCCGATGTGAAAAATTGGGACTTTGGACAGATTTCAACTATCCGAAGTGAAAAAAAAATAGTTGAAATCTATCCAAAGTCCCGATGTTTTACATCGGGACGTCTGTAAGGGCAGGGGCTGTGACCCCTGTATAATGTTGTGCGTATGGAACCCAATGGCAAGCCGTCGAAGAAGGAGACCAGGAGGTGTATGTAAGCAACTGAATATTTACTGAGATGAAAAGAAATATAAGTCCAGAACAAAAGACTATTAGTCAAAATGTATTCTTGGTTAGAACAAAGTCCAGAATGGAGGATTGCGAGTAAGGGTCTTTGGGTTTAGAAGTGATACAAACAAAGTCCAGAACGAAGGGTTGTAGAAGAAGGTAACATGGGCTGTGGCCTTTGAGACAAGTCTGTGTTGTGGATCTGGAACTGGTACCGTGGTCGTGGGAACAAGCCTGGATACAGGATCTGGAGCTGGTACCGTGGTAGCGGAAGCAAGCCTGGATGCAGGATCTGGAGCTGGTACCATGGAAGCAGAAGCAAGCCTGGATATAGGAGCTGGAGCTGGTACCGTGGTAGCGGAGGCAAGACTGGATGCAGGGTCTGGAGCTGGTACCGTGGAGGCAAGACTGGATGCAGGATCTGGAGCTGGTACCGTGGAGGCAAGACTGGATGCAGGATCTGGAGCTCTGGATTCACTTGGAACAGGAACGAAGAGGGAACACTGGATAACTGAATCGGTGAAACCACAGTATAACCTGGTTAATGAGTTGAGAAAGGCGGCAGGTTTAAATAGGGTTCAAAGGATCATAAGAACACCGTTCATCTGGGGCTCGTAGGTGGAGTTGGGATACCTGAAAACTTGATAGGTTAATTGGGGGCATACGAGGATCTCCAGTACAAGTGTCATGCAGTACCCTTAAGTGACCAGCAGAGGGCCAAGGTCTTAGGGATTAAGGGTGTAGGCGATCACGCGTGCGCGCTTCGTTCCTCATCATTTGGATCCTATTGGCGGCGTGGGGCGGATCCTGGGCTCTCTCCTCCAGCTCGCAAACAGGAAGTACGGGACGACGCGCGATGAGGGTCCTCAGGTAAGTATGCAGCAAGTCCCAGAATGGCGGTCGTGGTCAGGTGCCGACCGCGGCACGGGGCATTACAACGTCGGATAGAGTTAGTTCTGGAGTTAACCCCTAGTTGCCACCAATGGTGGAGATAGGGGGTTCCATTGAATTTAAAAAATCAAAAATTAAATTAAAAAATATTAAATAATAAATAAATTTAAAAAAAAGTTTTTTTTGTTTTGTTTAGCTAATGCAGCAATATTGTTCCCATTTCAATTATAATGTGAACAATGATGCTGCACTACCGATTTTTGTATGGGTTGCGTTTGTTAAAAATCAGTCAATTTTCCCCCAAAAAAATGTATGTAACAAGTCCCCATCTCTAATTTTTTTAACAAGCGCAACTCATACAAAATATAACCGTAAACGCTCGCATGTTAAAATGTGAAAAAAAACACTTTATACCTTGTAAATTATTGAAAATTCTAATTTTATTGCATTTTAAGTTATAATATACAGACCGGATACATATACATATAACACAGACGTATACATTAATTATGCCGCAGAGAGGCGCTTCCCCGCAGCGTGCGTATTCATATGCTGCATTAATTATACCGTGCAGAGAGGCGCTTGTTCCCCGCAGTGTGCGTATTCATATGCTGCATTAATTATACCGCGCAGAGAGGAGCTTGTTCCCCGCAGTGTGCGTATTCATATGCTGCATTAATTATACCGTGCAGAGAGGCGCTTGTTCCCCGCAGTGTGCGTATTCATATGCTGCATTAATTATACCGTGCAGAGAGGCGCTTCCCCGCAGCGTGCGTATTCATATGCTGCATTAATTATACCGTGCAGAGAGGCGCTTGTTCCCCGCAGTGTGCGTATTCATATGCTGCATTAATTATACCGCGCAGAGAGGCGCTTGTTCCCCGCAGTGTGCGTATTCATATGCTGCATTAATTATACCGTGCAGAGAGGCGCTTGTTCCCCGCAGTGTGCGTATTCATAAGCTGCATTAATTATACCGTGCAGAGAGGTGCTTGTTCCCCGCAGTGTGCGTATTCATATGCTGCCTAAATTATACCGCAGAGAGGCGCTTCCCAGCAGTGTACGGATTCATATGCTGCATTATTTTTTTTATTATTTTTTTTCGTTTTAAATCATTTTATTTTTTCTGGTTCCTTTTTTACGTTTCTGATAATTTTGTTCAGCTTTTTTTCTGTTTTAAAACCTTTTATTCTGGTTTTTATATTTAAAGTCAGACCATTTGGGTCAGTTTTGGGTTTTTTAAATCGTTTTATTCATTTTTGTTCCTTTCATACCATTTTAATAGGATTAAATAAAGTTGTGCAATGCATATTCATAAGATAAAAAGGATCTTTATTTAATAAAAAAACGATAGAATTGGCAGAATTACCGTATCGACAGAATTATCGTATCGACAGAAATATCGGATCCGAAAAACCATTAGTTTCAGTCAAAAGGAATAGACACTTTGAAACGAGGAGAACAGACGTTCCGAAAAACACGAAAATTTCCAATATCACGAAAAAAAAGTTGATACAAAAACGAGCCGAAAAGAAAATCGTCTGAAAGGATCCGAAACGAAAAGTTACAAAATCCGAATGAAACGAACCGAAACGAGCTGAAAAAAAAATTGATGCACATCTCTAATAGCTTTTTCTCGTCCCCCACTAGTTTCTCCTTATCAACCCACTGCTTCTCCTCATCTTCTCCCGCACATTTCCTCCCCGTCTCCTCACTAGCTTTTCCACATCTCCTCCCCAGCTTCTTCTTGTACCTTCCATAGTTTCTCATTTTTTGCATTCTAACTTCTCCATATCTCCTTCCAGCACCCCTCATTTCCTCCTCAGCATCTCCCCATCTCCTCCCCTGCTTTTCCCTAATCTTTAACCAACCTTTTCCATATCTCCTCCCCATCATCTCCAGTCCCTACCTATTCCCTGGCTTCTTATCTCCACCCCATCTTGTCCTCATCTCCAACACTGCACCTACCCATCTCCTCCTTATCTGCTCCCCAGCTTCTCATTATTAGGGATGAGCTGTGCGGTTCGATCAGTTCGGAGTTCGATTCGAACTTTGGCCGTTCGCAAGTTCGCGAACTTCGAACCTTTTGGCGTGTTCGACATTTTTTTTTAAAAAAGTATAGAAAATGCTTAAGAAAATACTACAAAATCTTGAAATAAAGAGACTCTTTACTGCAGAATATTATAAGCAACGGTTTATTAGATATTGAATTAACAAATAATGTCTACGTGCAAAGATTCTCTCCTCTAAATGACCTGTGTTCTCAAACGGCGTAAACAACAGGTGTTTAATTAGTTTTAATTAGTCTGGTCTGATGAATTTGATACATTGTCTGGTGAGGGTTTGGTGTCTCCTGATCTGAACATGTTTCAAACAACACCTGTGCTTCTGAGAAGTGTTCATTTCTCTACTAAATGTTCCTCTGATATGCTGTTTAACCCCTTAGCTCATTTTTACCGCTTTCGCTCATCATGTTTAAACGCGATTTGAAGCCACATTTTATTAAATGACCCAGACATATTAGATATCGTTCTTTCCGTCAGACTCCGCAGATTCATAATATATAATTTTTATATGTATACGTCATGTCCTGCCTGTATATTATGACAAAAATGCAATAAAAATTGAATTTTTAATCATCTGCAGTGTGTTTTTTTTTTTTGTTTCACATTTTAGCACATGAGCGTTTGCGGTTATGTTTTCTATGGGGTGCGCTTGTACAAAAATTAGAAATGGGGACTTGTTACATTTTGTGGGGGGAACTACATGATTTATAGCAAACGCACCCCATAGAAAAAAATCATTAGTGCAGCATCATTGTTCACATTATAATTGAAATGTGAACAATATTGTTGCATTAATAAAAATAACACACAAAAAAAATACATGTTTATTTTAATTATTTTTTTTTACTTTATACCTGGTCATGTTGGGTATCATGCCCAGGCCTTTCGATTGACACCCTCCATGACCCCCTAGGTGCCACGGTTGTGGAGATATCAGGGGTTCAAATGAACCCTCTATCTCCACCAGGGGATTCCGGGCAGCTAGGGGTTCCCCGGCTATCTGACGTCATCACGCTATGCGTGAGGACGTCAGGCAGTGAGGGGGGACCCGGGGTGGAGCCGCCATCCAAGATGGCGGCCCCCACCGTAGCTAGGCCGCATTTGGCGCTATAAGGCATCTCTATACACAGCCCCATCAGCATCTCTATACACAGCCTCACAGCATCTCTATACACAACCCCATCAGCATCTCTATACACAAACTGCATCTCTATACACAACCCCATCAGCATCTCTATTAGACATGTGCACAGCACAAAAATTTGTTTTGAACTAATGGATTAGTCCTAAAATGCAATTTATTTAGTTGCTAAAGAAATTCATTTTCAGTTCTTTAGTATGAAAACTAATTTCATTCATCCGAAAACCAGTGGATACAATTACTATTGTAGTGGCTCCTCAGAGGGCTGAGATCGCTGCTTGTTACAGTATCACTCACTCTCAGCACAATGTGCCAGGCAAAGCTGTTACAGTAACTGACTGCTGCTCATCACAGTGCTCAGAGTTTCAGTAAAACTAGTAAATAACATTTTTATATATAAGAGGTTAGAACAATATTATTTCCTTGTTTTACTGAGACTCTGAGCGCTGTTACAGTCAGTTACTGTAACAGCTGAGCCTGATACATTGTACTGAGAGATAATATAACAAGCAGCCGATCTCAGCGCTCACAGCCACTGGATTTAAAGGGATAAAAAAAAGGCTCCTCTCTGTATAATGTATAGAACATCCTCCTGCATTAATTAATACCCCTCTCCGTATAATGTATACAACATCCGCCTGCATTAATTAATGTCCCTCTCTGTATAGAACATCTTACTGCATTGGCATGTGAAGGGTACAGAACTTCGGAATGCAATGCTTATCCAGCACAGGAGAGGGAACTTTTACTTAAACTTTGTATCTCTGTGGGGAGACACAGGAATATAAAAGCAGGGGAGAGGGAAAATATTAATGTAAATCGGTCTGAAAGCTCAGAGAAGAGATGACTGGTGCAAATTGATTTTTATAATAAAATAAAGCACTTTAAATCTAGGGAAAACATTCAAATAAATCACACTGAAGGCTCATAATGACAGAGTAACTTTGAGAGCTGGATACTAAATGTATCAGACGTAAAAAAATTTTTTATAACAAGCAGCACTGGGAGAGGAGAGGGACGTTATATAAAACGTGTATTATAGATGAGGAAAGGGGGATAGTGCTCCTGGATAATATAAAATGTATCAGACCTAAGCCCCTATTATGCAGAGCGGGAGGGGAGATAACACACGTTTTATAAAGTCCCTCTCTTCTCCCAGCACTGCTTGTTATAAAGGGTTTTTAACTATCCAGCCCTCCTCTGTCATTAGCTTTCATTGCGATTTATTTGAATGTTTTCCTTCTCCAGCTGGTTTTATCATCTTGTCTGCCTCATAGACATGCAAGGGTTAAGTAAAGGTTTCCTCTCCTGTGCTGGCTGTCTGTGCTGCGAGTGAGTATTCTGGAAGCTCTATCACTGTCAGATTTTCGGGTAGGGGTCGGGAAGGATTACACATACAAACCTTTTCTGTAGCTTTGCGATGTTGCGTTCAATACTGGTCTCCTTCACTCATCAATGTAATATCACAAAAAGGACTGAAACTAAAATGTAGTGCATTTTATTTTAGTTTCTTTCGTTTTTTGTGCTGAGCAGTTTCGTATCTCTTGAGTCATACTAAAACTAAATTATCCCAAAATTTGGACTAAATCGGTTTAGTACTAAAACGAATGCACATGTCTAATCTCTATACACAGCCTCACAGCATCTCTATACACAACCCCATCAGCATCTCTATACACAAACAGCATCTCTATACACAGCATCTCTATACACAGCCTCACAGCATCTCTATACACAACCCCATCAGCATCTCTATACACAGCATCTCTATACACAACCCCATCAGCATCTCTATGCACAACCTCACAGCATCTCTATACACAACCCCATCAGCATCTCTATACACAGCCTCACAGCATCTCTATACACAACCCCATCAGCATCTCTATACACAGCCTCACAGCATCTGTATACACAACCCCATTAGCATCTCTATACACAAACAGCATCTCTATACACAACCACATCAGCATCTCTATACACGGCATCTCTATACACAACCCCATCAGCATCTCTAAACACAGCCTCACAGCATCTTCTATACACAGCCTCTCTATACACAGCATCTCTATACACAAACAGCATCTCTATACACAACCCCATCAGCATCTCTATACACAAACAGCATCTCTATACACAACCCCATCAGCATCTCTATTCACAACCCCATCAGCATCTCTATGCACAACCTCACAGCATCTCTATACACAACCCCATCAGCATCGCTATACACAGCCTCACAGCATCTCTATACACAGCATCTCTATACACAACCCCATCAGCATCTCTATACACAAACAGCATCTCTATACACAGCATCTCTATACACAGCCTCACAGCATCTCTATACACAACCCCATCAGCATCTCTATACACAGCATCTCTATACACAACCCCATCAGCATCTCTATGCAGAACCTCACAGCATCTCTATACACAACCCCATCAGCATCTCTATACACAAACAGCATCTCTATACACAACCCCATCAGCATCTCTATACACAGCCTCACAGCATCTGTATACACAACCCCATTAGCATCTCTATACACAAACAGCATCTCTATACACAACCCCATCAGCATCTCTATACACGGCATCTCTATACACAACCCCATCAGCATCTCTAAACACAGCCTCACAGCATCTCTATACACAGCCTCTCTATACACAGCATCTCTATACACAAACAGCATCTCTATACACAACCCCATCAGCATCTCTATACACAAACAGCATCTCTATACACAACCCCATCAGCATCTCTATTCACAACCCCATCAGCATCTCTATGCACAACCTCACAGCATCTCTATACACAACCCCATCAGCATCGCTATACACAGCCTCACAGCATCTCTATACACAGCATCTCTATACACAACCCCATCAGCATCTCTATACACAAACAGCATCTCTATACACAACCCCATCAGCATCTCTATATACAAACAGCATCTCTATACACAACTCCATCAGCATCTCTATACACAGCCTCACAGCATCTGTATACACAACCCCATTAGCATCTCTATACACAAACAGCATCTCTATACACAACCCCATCAGCATCTCTATACACGGCATCTCTATACACAACCCCATCAGCATCTCTAAACACAGCCTCATGGCATCTCTATACACAGCCTCTCTATACACAGCATCTCTATACACAAACAGCATCTCTATACACAACCCCATCAGCATCTCTATACACAAACAGCATCTCTATACACAACCCCATCAGCATCTCTATACACAAACAGCATCTCTATACACAACTCCATCAGCATCTCTAAACACAGCCTCACAGCATCTCTATACACAGCCTCACAGCATCTCTATACACAGCCTCACGGCATCTCTATACACAGCCTCACAGCATCTGTATACACAACCCCATCAGCATCTCTATACACAAACAGCATCTCTATACACAACCCCATCAGTATCTCTATACACGGCATCTCTTTACACAACCCCATCAGCATCTCTAAACACAGCCTCACAGCATCTCTATACACAGCCTCACAGCATCTCTATACACAACCTCACAGCACCTCTATACACAGCCTCACAGCATCTCTATACACAACCTCACAGCATCTCTATACACAGCCTCACAGCATCTCTATACACAACCCCATCAGCATCTCTATACACAGCCTCACAGCATCTCTATACACAACCTCACAGCATCTCTGTGAACCCTCAAATGAACCCCTATCTCCACCAGGTGATTCCGGCAGCTAGGGGTTCCCCGGCTATCTGACGTTATCCCGCTATGCGTGAGGACGTCAGGCAGTGAGGGGGACCCGGGGTGGTGCCGCCATCCAAGATGGCGTCTCCCACCGGAGCTAGGCCGCACTTCCAAGGCACCGAAGTGCGACCCGATGCCTAAGGGGTTAAAGCCAGGCACCACTTAAAAGGGGAGACTCTCTCCTTTTAAGCGGTGCATGTTTTTTTTTTGTGGGACCTCCCAATCGGCAGGGAGAGGGATCCGAACGGATCCCCCCTCCCTTCCAGGCGATCTCCTGGCATTGCCAGGCGGTTGCCTGGAAATGACGTCATCGCGCATGGCGCAATGACGTCATTTACGTCGGGAGGAGCTTGATTTCAGCGTCTGAGGACAAAACGCCGCGGATCCCCGGGCAGAGAGGTGAGTATCTCCGCCGGGGATCCCGCAAAGCTGATGACGTGTCAGCAGTGAAGGGGTTAAAAACGTCTTTTTTTTAAAAAAATTTGTCCTTGTTTCCTGTCCCCCAGGGCACTACCCGGACCCCCATACACCTTTTATGGCAAATATCTAGCATATATGCCCTCTTGGAGGGCACTCTAAAAAAATCGAATTTTGAGTCCCATTGACTTGTATTGAGTTCGAGTTCCAATTCGAACTTTTGAAAAGTTCGAGTTTGAATGCGAACCGAACTCAGGGGGTGTTCGGCTCATCCCTATTCATTATCTCTTTCCATATAATCTCATTTATTAAATATATTTGCTGCCCTTACTCCTAGTCAATTCCCATGCCACGAGCTAGGTCAGTGTTTTATACAGAGTTATGTTATTGTACCAGCTGGGTGGAGTAGCGGTAACATCACTGCTCTGCGTGGAGAGAGCCTGTGGAGACATGGGTTCAATCCCAGCAAGAGCACCTCTCCAGTAACTGTCCTTGGTCAAGGCAACTAACGGTACATACTCGCCACCCAGGACATACTTCAAAACGAGAGAAATCTCAATGTATCCTTCCTGGTAAAATCCTTTCTCAAAAAAAAAATATATATATTATTCATAAACAGAATGCGCCAAAATACAAGCAAAAAAATTTGCTTGTGTCAATTTTAGTTAAAATTTCATATTTTCTCAGAAAAATGCTATAACAGTTTCCTCGTGCAGTATAAAACCACAAGGTCTGGATGAATAGAATGGGGGAAAATAATTTTAATACAAATGGAGCTAGTAACGAGTATATTCAATACTTATGTTACCGGAATCCACCTGGTTCACTCGGGACGAGGCCGGGCCGGCACGGACAAGGATTGACTGGACACGAGTCTCTTCAGGAAAGGCAAACTTTATTGTGACGTCACAGATGCTCAAACAGGATTGAATCGCAAAAAATGAGCCCAGATTATACTCAAACGAGGGGTTTTATACCCCGAATACATAATTAGGTACATCCCAATTAGCCCACCCCATGGTGACACTATCCCTCCCCACGTGGGTCCGTACCTCCCTTAATTGAATACAAAGACATTCCACATATTGGTCATAAATTGGCAGGCTTCATGATATTTTGACAATAGAGGATTTACCACTTTCTCTGGATCCTGCTTATGCCCACCTCCCTAGGACTTGTTTATTGTATATCCTAGATAAGGCCTCGTCTGGTTTCACACTTCCCTTTGTTCAGCCTCTGGCTTCTCTGACCTTGAAGTATCTATTCTCCATCCTGTCGCTTCGCGCCAGCAACAGCCCGGATCCTCGTTAGTTTAATTGCTTTACTGTTAGTTTAACACATTCCTAAAATTCTATGCAAGCTACATCCTAATTTCAGCTAATATCTACTATTTAGATTCAAGTGAACCAATGTTCTGAGCAAGATGGCCGCCTAGCTCAAGATGGCGGCCCTCTACTGACCTGAGTCCCTTACATTCCCCCCTTTGCTCAAGTTTCAGATTCTCCCTCTGAGACTTGTAGCCACTACAATCCACTATTGCTATTCTCAAACACCTCGTACTTAAGGGGACCCATTCTCGCTGGGAACATGTCTTGTGGGATCATCGGTGATATCTTTTGTGTTTGTGTGGGTGTCAGAGCTCGCTTGCATAGTAGCCATAGACACAGCCCTATGCGGTACAGGAGTATCCCTACCACTAGGATCACTACCACCATTATTATCATGGATCCAATCTGCGAAATAAATCCCAGTATTGATCCAAACCATTCTCCAAAAGCTCTGAACCCACGAGGATTCCAGCCTTCGGCAGCAATCTGTCTAGCTGTGTTCTGCAACTGGACTACCTTCTCCTGGTGATCCTGGATTACTTGGTAGTAGTCAGGAACCTCATGTGACGTGTTTCTGATGTATGTACAACACTCATAATGCATCGTCATTTCGCACAGTCCATTCAACGCTGCACTGATCTGTTCCAGTGCCATGTCATGTATCATCTGCAGCTTTCGAATCTCTCGCAGCTCAAGATTCAGCAACTGGATATCTGCACTTGTTTTATTCAAAATCTCATCCAGCAAATTAGCATAACTGTTCATTCTCACCATCAATTCTCTTCCCCATCCAGTCCATGCTGGAAACCATGCCCATATTCGATCTTTCTTCATGAACAACTCTCTCTTCTGTTTCTCAAACACCAGTGGGTAAGCAGGGTGTAGTGCAGTGTCTGTGTCATCACCCCACACCCTCTGAATTGGAATCAGTCTGGCTAAATAACACATCCCTGTTACTGTAGGTGGTACCCATGTGTAACACACTCTTCCACAACACACCTGATAACCCTTAGTCAGTATGAATGGTGATAGGTGGAGTGTTCCCTTTTGCATTTCAACCATCATTTGCCCCAATCGTTTCACAAGATCCAATGCATTCCGTTTATCCACAGTCACATCTGAAATGGTCTGTTGTTGATCTCGGGTAAGCCGTATTGGCCTAAGCATATGTAGCGCTGTGGTAAAAATCTTGCTGTGGCAGTACCTATTTTTGGCCACAAGATGGAGACTATCGCGATCAGAGATACTGGATATTGGGACTACAATGCCCGGCATGCTTTGCAAGAAGACAGGAAGTGGGTGGGGACTGGACACTTACATCCTCTGCCTCGTGGAGAAAGTTCCAGAGCGCGCCAGGGAAGGAAAGAGAGCAGACACATCGAAGAGATTACGAGAGGGCCTAGGCCAGAGACCAACAGAGACCAAGAGAGACCTGTTAGTCCAGAGAAGATCACCCAAGCTGAGGAGAAGAAGACCCGCCGGGATCCAGGCATTGCTGCAGACCGGAGGAATCGAACGGAGAGCAGGCGGTGAGCTGGAAAAGCTGTGTGGAGTCAGACAACGGATCGGGCCGCTAGTATCCCCAGTCAAAATCAGGTGGAGAGACGTCCTGGGTCAGCGGAGCCTAAAGAAATCGTTGGATGGGTGAGAGGCCTCCAAGGCTGTTTTATGATTAAAGGACGCTCTGCTGTTTTCTCTTTAAAGTCCACAGGGCCCCAACTGACTAGTCGAAGACCTTCCTTTAATAAACTCACTGGCCAGTTGAACAGTACCCGGGTACCACACACACACAGATACACTTTTCACATTCTGGGACTTAACCAGTGCAGGACTCATTTCCTTTTGCGAATCGGAACGGGGGTTAAAGACAAAGATACGTTCCGAATACATTTTTCTCTTTTTCCGCTGCGCGTTTGCCGTAATACGAAGGGATTGTATGTTTGGGGTTTTGCTACGTGTCCCTTTTTCTGAACTATCGGGAAATTGCATTGCTTTTATGTTCGGTTGCGAATATTTTATTTTCCGAAATACGAAGCCTCGTGTTTCGTTTCTTTTCCGCTACGCGTTTTACCGGGATACGAAAATACTGTAATAATACTTGTGAATACCGTGTCTCAACATCTGCTCAAATATTTTAGTAAACTATATAAATATAAAAACTCACAACTGTGTTGGAGTATATTTATTCCCTAGTGCGGGGAGACTGACCCGTGGTTCATTTTCAGCGGCTCCTCCGGGAGTGAGCGCTACACATAAATAATCTTGGCCCTGCTCCCATCCTAACCACGTGTGCAGTCCAATTAAATCTACTTGACTGACACGGATTCTCGCCTTTCTCTGAACCATTTACCCCTATCTGCAGGGCCGGATTAAGAGTATCATGGGCCTGGTGCTGAGGATTTTGGTGGGCCTTTTTATAGATAATGAGGTAACCATTGATTCGCGCTGATTTCTCGTTTAGAGAGTCAGGTGACGCACTGTGCATATGTCACGCTATGCCAACGTCAGAGCACCTGGGAAAGCAGACTGGTGACTCTAATGGGCTATGATGCACAGCATGACTTACAGTGAGCCAGGCCCCTACTCCAGTCTGCCTACACAACTGACATGCAGTGCACGTTGTTGGCTGCAGGGGACGGCTTGAGTTCAAGCTGTCTCGTCGAAGCAAATGACTCACCAACTGGTGGGCGGGCCAGTCATGGCCCATAGACATTGGTGGGGCGTGCTATGCCGTCTCGTGGCATTTATTTTTTTTTGTATTTAAAGTTTTTTATTTTGAAACAGAGTCATCAAAACAATCATAAAGAAAATGGCCTCGCAGGGCCGTACTTTGTCATCTTGGAATAGTATAGAGAGACTTTAAAGTTGTGAATAAAGTAAATAAGAGAAAAAAAATCACAGAGATCATCTTAAAGCTGTTCGAAAATAGAAGAAAAAGATAAGCAGCGAGTACTCAGTAATAGGTAGAGATGAAAAATCCGCAAAGAGTAAAACAAAAATGGGAGAGGGTTATAACTAAAGACCTCAAAAATACTTCAGATAATAAAACCAGAAAGTCTCATATATGTCCCCAGCCGGGGAATGTCATCGGGAAAAAAGAAAGAAAATAAAGTCTGAAGTGTCTCTGAATTAAGTGGGGGGGGGGAGGGGAGAGAACAACTCAGATAAACTGTCTAATAAAACGTCTTCAATAATTGTCGCAGAAAAACGTCCAGAACGTAAGCGAGGGGGTCATCAACCAGTGTAGAGATCATACGGGGGAGACCGCAGGTATACTTTCAGCCAGTGTCTCGAAAAGGTGGCACTGACGTCGCAGGTGGGAAGAAGCCGAACAGGCCCGTCCCAGTAGCAGACAGAGGCACGGCAAAATAAAACACAACTGGTCGGTCAGTGTCCCGGAACGACAGCAGGCGTGTGGCAGTCAGGGCGAGGCAGAGCAGGCGAGGTCCATCAGTGAAATCCGAGGCAGACAGGTCTAGGAGGCCAGCACCTGCCTCTCCATAGTGAACTCCAATGTCGCAGGGTAAGGCCGCAGGCGCCACCAGAGCGAGGTTCAGCAGATAGGGACCAGGCGGCGTCATCCTCCCAGACTTCAGACCCCAGTTGAAGCTAGTGGGTGCCTCCAGCGTACCCGCCATCTCCGTCCGAGCAGATGAGCCTCGGGACGCACCTGCCACAAAAGCACAACGCGGGGACAGCTCACCCATCTGGGAAACGGGCTGCAGGATCTTGCGAGCCGGTACCACCATCGCGTCCAGTTGCCGCAGCTCCTCGGTCTCCACACTCCCAGACAGCTCATCGCTGTGTTGCACCACTTCAGGCTCTCCATCCCCGGAAACGCCGCCGCCCGAGTCATCAGCGTCCCGGCCGGAGCGCAGCACGGCCATGATGCGGCGCATATCGCCCTGCGTCAGCGGACCCTCATCGTCCCCCAGCAGCAGTATTATGGCATCTAGTACAGCCGGGAGTCGTGGGCCCTCCGTCCCCACGGCTGTCGACATAGTCCCCAACAGAGTCAGGGCTGGTGAGGTAATGAAGCTGGGAGTCAGAGGGGGCCGAGAAGTAGGCCGCAAAATGGCCGCCGTCTGCACCCTCCAGCCGGAGAAGGCGTCCAGCAGGTAGGTCTCCGGACCGGAGGGGGGGGGAAACGGCTCCGGTCAATGCACTCCCGTTGGCCAGCCGCCCAGGATCCTCAGGTGAGGGCACTCAGCGGTTAAAAATAAACAGAAATATGCCTGGGGAGAAGAGATCGCTGCGGAGCTCCGGCAGCATGCGACCTCTCCCTTCTGCAGCTGGCCACGCCCCCCGTCTCGTGGCATTTAGACCCACCGCGGGGATGGCATAGTACACCCCGTGGTGTTAAGAAGTTAAGAAAACACTGAAAAATAAGTTTAAACTAAACAAATAAAACTCACAGTAATGTGCGGTGTGTATAAGCGAACCACAGAGCTCCACAGCAATAAAAACTCAAGGTAATGTGCAGCATGTATGAGCATATCACAGAGCTCCACAGCAATTAAACCTCACGATAAGGGACAGTGCACATGAGTGTACACAGGATCCACAGCAATACAACGCTCACAGTAATGGGCAGCTAGTTTGAGCATAAACAGGATCCACAGCAATAAACTATTGGCAATGGGTAACGAGTATGAGCATACTCAGGATCTACAGCATTTTTTTCAAACACCCTCCTCTGAAGTTTGGGGCTGGTTCTGTGTGTGATGGGGCACTCCCTGGGCCTGTTCAGGTCTCCAGGGTGCTGCAGGCGACATTGCTGGGATCATTTCTCCTTCGGCTCGGACATGGATCCCACTGATCCACCGAGCATTGCAGGGTCGCAAATGCCAGGGAGCTTGTAAACAGGTCACTGTAAGCGCCTGCGTGGCTCTCACTCTCGGCCACACTCACATTATCTCATGCAGCAGGGCCGGGTGTAGTATTTACAGAGCCAGGTGCAAGGTAAAATGCGGGGCCACTTTTTCTTTGAAAAACGTTTGAATACCAATTTCAGAAAACAACTATTAAATCAGTTTTTGTGTGAGATATATATATATATATATCTCCATTCTACACACACACACACACACACACACACACACAGTTTCTGCCCAATTATTTTTTTAGTTTTAATTTGGGTGAAAATACAGTAATCCTCTTTTCAAACGTTGTGCGAGCTGCTCTTCCCCTTCAGTTCTGGGTTTCTGAAACACAAAGTCCCAGCACCTTTTTATGCACTTTGCATACCGTACGCAACTTGTACTGGATAGATATGCTGCACAAATTTCACTTTTCTTGGAATTTGCGTGCTATTGTATACACATTCCCCAATGCCTGCACAGAGTGACGGCTTGGCGCTGTGTGCACCTGTGCAGAACCAATTCATCGGCTCCTGTGTCACAGAAGGCTCGCTGCTGTGAGCGTTCGGACACGGGATGCATGTAGACATTATCGGTGACCAGCAGACAGGATATTCAAACCCCGTTTGCCTGGTGACACATGTCGGTGGAGGAAATTCCATTTCACACAGCAGGATTTGGCAAATGGGACTGAAGGAAATGGAGATGAGGGGGGAGGGGCACGCCACACTGACTGACCACTGGTGTGTAGAGTGTCCATATAAATGACATCAGCATAACTAATGAGCACCTAGATATAAAGATACATACAATATTATGTTCCTTCTGTATATATTTTTAGTGATGGACTAAGTGCCTGGCACATCCAATGCTCTAGAACCCTGTGTATCTCCACTTCCTGTCTCCATCTCTCTCCTCTTTAAAGCCCCTTTGCAAGTTTCCAGCCCTGCTCGTCTCCATTCTTCCTACTCCTCTGTGTATCCCTCTTGTACCTCACTTCTCTATCTCTCTCCATCATTCCCCTGCACTTTTGCATTACTTTTTCTCAGTTCCATCTGTTTCTCACCAACACAATACCCCTTCTCTATGGTTCATATGGGAATGAGCAGGACATTCTCCTCTCCCTCTGAACCTCTCACCTACTCCATGTGACTCTGCTGCCCCCAGGTTTCTCTCACCAGGGTCTCGATGATCTCCTTCCTTGTGTGCTCCCCTGGATATATAGAAGGGGAGATGGAGCTGGGAGCTTGGAGGTGTTGGGGGACATACTATGAGGCCACACACCCTTCTCTTTTGCTGGACCCTGTTAAAATCACCATCCTGCAGTGGGTGAGGCTGGGAGGATCACAGGTGTGCCAGCAGTCTGTCTGAATCATGCATTTTATTTTCACTGCTGCCACAGAGCTGAGTCCTCCTGTGCCCCTGAAGATCAAACAGCATGTCAGTTGCTGCTCAGCTGCTGCCACACACAGGCACACAGCAGGTCCTCCTCAGTGCATGTGGGGCTCTGATTTGCAGTACCTGGTGGAGGCAAAACATGCCTGTCATTGGAGATCTGCTAGTCCACTCTTATGCCCGGTGCCTGTGTGGAGTGGAGCTAGTGTGCTGGCATTTGCTTCTCGGTGTGCAGAGTGACAGAAACTGATGCACACTGTAATCCAGACGCGGGGCTGGCCTGGGGGCGAGTCCAAGTGCACTCGTGAAGAGCAGACCATGTGGTCGAGAGGGAGAGACGCATTCAGAAGTGGCCTGCAGCCTGTCAGCCAGTGATCCTCTTAGCTGTGGGCCTATTTTCATGTAGGGGCCTGGAGCGGTCGCTCCATCCGCCCCTACGTTAATCCGGCCCTGCCTATCTGGAAGCACCATTCTGGTGGATACACTGGCCCTGTTATGGGATAATCGGGGGTGAATGCCTCCGGTTTAACCTGAGGATCGGTAATGGTATGTATCGTAATATTTCCAGTTGCAAATGTACTCAAGTTCATAGGAATTGCAGCAAAAGGAATATAAATTGTCTCTGGGTGCATTCTGCTGCACACCCAACACGCAGTCTGTCCAGACTTCTTTGCGTATGCATATTTAAATTTTACAAGTAGGTGTTCTCTCGGTGCAGTTTCGGACTCCACATCTTGCTTTTGTCTCCACATGGTATGGTTTTCCATCACTGGATGTGTACCATTCCAGATATGGGAGATGTCCACTTTCTCTGTTGCCTTTGGACACCTAGGACACGCCCCATGCGATAGTCCATAGATCAAGTTAGCGAGGTACAGTATTAGCACTAAAAATGCCCTAAATGTCAAAATCCCTTGGGCAATTCTTTTCACAATCACATAAACCCAATCCCTCCCCACCGGTATTTCAAAAGTAAAAGTCATCTCTGGTTGGACAAGGGTCAGGACAGGTCCCTTAAAAACAGCCCTTGGGTCATCCCTCTGGGGATCCCTTTGTTCCCTCGCTGGTGGGTGGTCAGGCATTATTGTGTCCTTCAAAACACCCACTTGTTGAGTCTTTTAGGTGCTTGGGACTGCGGTCTTTGTCAGCTTTAGCCTTAGTGGATGGGTCTTGTTGGAGATGACTCTCCACTCTGGATCAGGATTGGCTGCAGCTGCTTTCATTCTGGAGTGATGTATCCACGGAACCACCTCCGCAACCTTCACTGATAAGGGTTGATAACAGGACAAGGTAAGGACCTCTCCATTTTGGGCCTAGTGGGTCATTTCTCCACTCCTTCACCCAAACCGAGTCACCTGGACAATACTTATACAGTGGGGGATATAAAAAGTGAGGTATATTATCTCCCACCCAAGTATTCAACTTTTGCATTGATTTTCCCAACAATACAACCTGTTCATTCAGTTTAGTTTCACCCAATGCCCGAAGGTCCCCCCTTAGTCCATTAATTAGAGGGGTAAGCCGTCCAAACATGAGTTCGTACGGACTTAGCTTTAATTGGGGGGTTGGCCTGCACCTAATGTGCAATAAAACTATCTGCAGCACATCCAACCAGCCTAGTGCCGTTTCTTGGCACAGTTTTGACATCAAAGTCTTTAGTGTTCTGTTCATCCGCTCGACTTTTCCCGAGCTTTGGGGTCTGTAGGCTGTATGTATCTTCCAGGTTATGCCCAACAGGTGGGCACGCTGCTGCAAACAGTTCTGTATAAAAGCTGAGCCATTGTCTGACCCAATTTCAAGGGGAAGTCCATAACGTGGTATTATTTCTTTCATTAAACTTCTTACTACTTCCGTTGTCTTCTCCGTCCTTGTTGGGAAGGCCTCCACCCATCCTGTTAGAGTGCACACCATTACTAGTAGATATTTGTATCCTTTGCAGGGTGGTAGCACTGTGATGTCTATTTGCAATGATGACATTGGGGACAGTCCGATTGGCTGCTTCCCTGGAGGTTGAGATGGGCCTGCTCTTGGATTATTCTTGGCACATGTCACACACTGCTGGGCTATTGCTTTACAGACTACTGACAGTCCTGGTATGTAGGGATGAGCTGAACACCCCCCGAGTTCGGTTCGGATCCGAACCTGAACTTTCCAAATGTTCGAATCCGAACCCGAACTCGAACTCAATACAAGTCAATGGGGCTGAAAATTCGGTTTTTAGAGTGCCCTCCAAGAGGGAATATATGCTAGATATTTGCCATAAAAGGTGTATGGGGGTCCGGGTAGTGCCCTGGGGGAAAGGAAACAAGGACAAAAAGTTAAAAAAAATAACTTTTTAAAGGGACAGTGAGTTTTCCATGAAATAAGGGTTAGAAATAAAAATGAAAAATTCCTTCAAATATCGTGCCTAGGAGGTCCCCATAACCTGCCTGTGAAGTGGCGGATTTGTAGGATGTATAGAAACACTTAAAAACAAAAAAATTATGTTTCAAATGACGGTAAATGCTTTTCTTTAATCTATCCATAAACAACTGCTTGGGGCGGCAGCCTGTATGAAAAGAGGAGACATTTTCGGACACGCAGAAAAAGTTTAGTGATTTTTTTGGCTAAATTATTGTGAAACTTATGCAGGCTTTGGATGAAAGTAACAATAGGTGCTTTAAGGCTGGGGTCAGACTAGCGCACTTTTAACGTGCGTTTAGGCACACTTAATCACAGCTGCACTAGCAGCAAATGACACGCAATGACGGCCAAAATATGAAGTACAGCCGCACGAAAGTCCGGCCGCGCAATGCAAGTGGAAAATGAACGCATTTTTTCGAGAACGCTGAACCGCTAGTACTGACGTACAGAGTGCGCTGCGTCCGCATAGCGGCGTGTGTGCGTGATTAGGAGACGTCAGATGCTGCTCATGTCCGGCCAACATAACATCCAGACACCCAAAGTTTCCTGGTTTGGATCCGTAAAAAATCACGCACAAAAATGCGCATCGTATGACCGTTTAAGCGCTTTCCGTGAAAAACACCTCAATGAGTTCGGACGCACTTTTTGACGTTCACTGCGAAAAATGCGTTCGTTTGACCCTAGCCTAAAATTGGGCCTTTAGCGTCGGCAACAGTGCCGTCACACAGTCTCACCCCTCTGAGGATATGAATCTGATACAGGCGTCAGTGGCAGTGCAGCCAAATATTGTGCCTTTAGTGCCAGGCCAGCAAGTGCCATCATACAGTAACCCCTCTGTGGTATTGTGGAAGAGTGCAGGGGTGGACCATGCAGTCAGGGCCGGTGCTAGACTATTTTGCGCCCTAGGCAAGACCAGCTACTTGCACCCCCCAAAAAAAAAAGACACAACATGAAACTGCTAAATTTCTTTTTACTTAAGAATAAAGTTTGAAAAGCACCAATAGTAAAGGTAAAATAAATATAAATAAACTGTATTAAACCATTTTAAATTAACTCTATTAAACAAATTAAAATTAACTGTATTGAACAAATATAAATTAACGGAAAAAAAAATAAGAGATGTCACATAAGTTTCAATTTCAGACACATCAAAATTTCACTTTGCGTGCCTTATCCTTTGCAAATTTTCATCATACGTATATATATATATTGCCCAGGCCAGCTCACATCATGCGTATATATATTGCCCAGGCCAATCCCCTGGTGGAGATAGGGGGTTCATTTGAACCCCGATATCTCCAGGCATCTAGTGGGTCATGCAGGGTGTCAATCGAAAGGCCTGAGCATGGCCTTTCGAATGATACCCAACATGACCAGGTATAAAGTAAAAAAAATAAAAAATAAAATAAAAACATGTATTTTTTTTGTGTGTTATTTTTATTAATGCAGCAATATTGTTCACATTGCAATTATAATGTGAACGATGATGCACTAATGATTTTTTTCTATGGGGTGTGTTTGCTATAAATCACGTAATTCCCCCCACAAAATGTAACAAGTCCCCATTTCTAATTTTTGTACAAGTGCACCCCATAGAAAACAAAACTGCAAACGTTCATGTGCTAAAATGTGAAAAAAAACAACACTTTACACACTGCAGATAATTAAAAATTCAATTTTTATTGCAATTTTTTCATAATATACAGCCAGGACAGGACGGATACATATAAAAATGATATATTATGACTCTGCGGAGTCTGCCAGAAAGAACGATATTCTAACATGTCGGTCATTTAACAAAATGTGGCTTCAAAATCGCGTTTAAACATGATGAGCGAAAGCGGTAAAAATGAGCTGAGCACACAGCGGTGAAATACAGCATATTAGAAGTTTTAGGAGAGAAATTAACACTTCTCAAATCTCAATCAGAAGCAGACACCACCCCACCCCTTCAGTATAGTCTACAATGTATCAAATTGATTAGACCAGACTAAAACACCTGTTGTTGTTATGCCGTTTGAAAAACACAGGTAATTTAGAGTTGAGAATCTTTGCACGTACACATTAGTTTTTAATTCAAAATCTAATAAACCGTTGCTTATAATATTCTGCAGTAAAGAGTCTCTTTATTTCTAGATTTTTTAGTATTTTTTTAAGCATTTTCTATACTTTTTTCAAAATTTCTTTTTTTTTGCGAACTCGAACCAAACAGACCCAAAAAGTTTAAAGTTCGCGAACTTTCGAACAACCAAAGTTCGGTTCGAACTCCGAACCGTCTGAACCGAACAGCTCATCCCTACTGGTATGTAGAAATGTGGCTCCAGCTGTTGTTCCATCATCTCTCTTCCTCCATGAGTGCTTGCGTGAAGTGCTCTCACGATCTCTGGTGCCAATGTTGCAGGCAAGACTATTTGTCTGCTAGCCAACTGGAACCATCCGTCTTCTCCATATTCTCCTTGTTCTTCTGATAGCCATTTCTTCTCTTTCTCCAAGTACATCGGTGTCCATTCACTCAATGGTGCTGGTAGTAGTGGGGCTACCACCGTTGGTGTGGCTTTGTATCTCTCAAGTTCCTCCTGCTTTCCCCAGATGAATTCTTCTCTTGGTTGATAGTGCCGCCAGGTGAAGTACAGTAGGTCTTGCCTCTTCTGCACATCTCTCACTGCTTGCACAAAGAAGTTCATTACGCTTTTCTTCATTCGTGGCAGGTTGTGTTCGATTAGGGTTTCTTTGAGAAACTTCACCAGTGGACCTTGATACTCGTCTGCTCCCAGTTCTCCCAAGTTTAGCAGCACACGTGTAATCCTCAAATTGTTATGAGGGTTGGCTGTCAGATTGTCAAAGCGCTCGCGAAATTTTCTGCTCGTTCAAGTCAAGTACTACAGTATCTTCTCCATCCTCCCCCACTAATTTTACGCCGAAGAACTTCAGCATCATCTTGTATGCTCGGCAGAGTCTTTGCTGAATTTCTGAGGTGTTATTCATCAGACGTGTTTCCTGGGGGTTTAGAGTAGAAATCTCGGCTTTGTGAGCGAGTTGGGAAAAGCCACTGAATATAGTCATGGTTATCTTCCAGCAATTGAAAATTAGTATTCCATTTTTGTAGAACAGTTTAGATGAATTCTCCTTTAGGCTCGAATTTTCTCCAATTCATATAGAATTCATAATTTGGTATTGGAAGTTGATCTTCTTCTTTGCAGAGAAGGATTTTAGAGGGTTGGTCAGAGGGTAACAGTGGTTTTGCAGCAGCCTTTGCAGCTTGGTCAGCTCGTCTATTTCCTTTAGGGATTTCATCATGGCCCTTCTGGTGGCCACGACAGTGCATGATACTGACAGCAGTTGGTTTCCACACAGCTTCGAGTAAAACTGAAATTTCAGCCGCGTACTTGATTTGTTGTCCCAAAGAAGTGAGTAGGCTCCTTGTAGAGTGCACCATGTGCATGGACAGTCATAAAGGCATACTTGGAATCGGTATAAATGTTCACTCTTTTTCCTTTGGTGATTTCAAGCGCTCTTGTCAAGGCTGTTATCTCAGCCAGTTGTGCTGACGTATGACCTGGCAGGGGGTTTGCTTCTAAGACTTCTTCTGCTGAGACAACTGCATAGCCGGAGACTTTCCTTCCATCGTCCATGTAGCTGCTACCATCAGTGAATAATTGCAGGTCGTATTTGTCTAGGGGTATGTCTTTCAGATCTGGTCTGCTACTGAATACTTCTTCCATGACTTGGAGGCATTCATGATTTAGATCCTCTTCACAGTCAGGTATTAGCGTAGCTGGGTTTAAGGTAGCGATGAGGTCCAGATGAACCCGTGGATTCTCACACATCATTGCTTGATATTTCATCATCCGGCTATTGCTGAACCAGTAACTGCCTTGCACGGTGTAATATTTTGTATCAATAGAAATGAATGCCAATAAATTGTATAGATTGGGAACCACAGGGTGCAGGGTTACTGTGGCTTCATTAACTGCCCTTAGATCTTGAACTGGGCGGTACTCTTGCGTACCCTTTTTCTGAACTGGCAATAGCGGTGTATACCATGGTGACACACAAAATTTCAATATGCCGTGATCTTTCAGTCTCTGTAAATGTGTCTGGATATTCTGTTTGGCTTTCTGTGGAATGTGATATTGTCTTAGAGCCACAGGCGTTGCGCCAGGTTTCAGATCAACATAAACGGAGGGAAAATTCACAGCTAACCCAGGCGGGTGTTCTTCTGCCCACACCCCCGGAACTCCCAGGAGTAGTGTGCATGGGTCTGGGGCACCCGGCAGGGTTGGTGCCGTTCGCCATTGTTCCTCTCTGGGCATAATTACTGCAATTTTTTTTCAGGTTGGGTCTCCTGGCTGGCTAGGTTATGCTGCCGAGCAGAGCTGCCACTCTCAGACAGGTCTAATCTAGCGTGACCCCCGGGAAAGAACATAATTTGGGCTTGTAATTTGTCAGAGAATCTCGTCTCAAAAAAAAACTGGATGGGACATTCAGGCATATATATATATATATAAACAGATTGTATACTGTAGCCAAAGAGAAGGACCGTCTATATACACAAGCAATATCTACAGAGGTCTCTCTCCCGTAGCCAAACGGATTCTTAATAACACATAAAAAAAAATACTATTATAACAATAGAACAACCATCTCATCAGAAATTGCATAGAAATACAGTTTAATTTATCCATTCTTTCACCAACATTCCTGTAATATTTTAATTGCATTTTTAATCATAATTTTTCTATACTTTAACTATATAGAATATGAAACAGTATAGAACTTGTTACTTTAACTATTTCTCAAACTGGTCTTGTCACTGTTATCTTCTGACAATACTATATACATAAAATATCGCAATATTCCTGCATACTGTCTATACTAAGATAGACACAACAAACGTTACACCAGACACACAGATTCTCATTAGTTAACTAACTTAATATTTGTAATCTGCTTCATATATTTCTATTTAGTTGGTTAATAAATTTTATTATATATTGGTAGACAATAATCTTCTGGATAAAAAAAAATACTTATATTGTACATACTATATACTTTAAATTTACTTCATGAAATACATATTGCATTATGACCACACATTATTGTTGTATTCTGTATAAAAACCAGGACATTTTGTTTTATTTAATTCTAGCTCTGAACAAAACTAGAGCTTCTGGAATAATACCAACACATTGCGCAATATAGAAACATAGAAACATAGAAAAATGTCGGCAGATAAGAACCTTTCGGCCCATCTAGTCTGCCCAATTACATGGATACTTAACCTGGATTTATCTTTTGTTTAGGATAGCCTTATGCCTATCCCATGCTTGCTTAAATTCAATTACTGTTTTGGCCTCTACCACTTCTACTGGAAGACTGTTCCATGTATCCACCACCCTCTCAGTAAAATAATGCTTCCTGATGTTACTTTTAAACCTTTGCCCCTCTAATCTAAGACTATGTCCTCTTGTTTTGCTATTTTGTTTCCTTTTAAATATACTCCCTTCCTCTACCTTGTGGATTCCCTTTACGTATTTAAATGTTTCTATCATATCTCCTCTGTCTCGTCTTTTTTCCAAGCTGTACATGTTAAGATCATTAAGCCTTTCCTGGTAACTTTTCTCCTTCAAGCCGTACACCATTTTAGTAGCCCTTCTCTGAACTCTCTCTAAGAGGTCTATATCCTTCTGGAGATACGGTCTCCAGTACTGCACACAGTACTCCAAGTGAGGTCTCACCAGTGCTCTGTACAGTGGCATGAGCACTTCCCTTTTCCTACTGCTAATACCTCTCCCTACACAACCAAGCATTCTGCTAGCATTTCCTGCTGCTCTATTACATTGACTACTTACCCTTAGATCCTCTGAAATAATGACCCCTAAATCCCTTTCCTCAGATGTTGAGGTTAGGACTGTATCAAATATGCTATATTCAGCCCTTGGTTTTTACGTCCCAGGTGCATTATCTTGCACTTATCCACATTAAAACTCAATTGCCACAACTCCGACCATTTTTTTAGTTTACCTAAATCATTTGTCATTTGGCTGATCCCTCCAGGAACGTCAACCCTGTTGCAAATCTTTGTGTCATCAGCAAAAAGACATACTTTTCCATTAATACCTTCTGCAATATCTCTAATAAAAATATTAAAGAGAATGGGTCCAAGTACTGACCCCTGAGGTACCCCACTGGTAACAAGACCTTGTGCCGAATAAACTCCATTCACCACAACCCTCTGTTGTCTGCCACTCAGCCACTGCCCAATCCAGTCAACAATATTGGAATCTAAACTCAAAGATTGCAATTTATTGATAAGTCTTCTATGCGGAACAGTATCAAAAGCCTTACTGAAATCTAAATAAGCAATGTCTACTGCACCACCTGTGTCTATTATCTTTGTTACCCAATCAAAAAAATCAATAAGATTAGTTTGGCATGATCTCCCTGAGGTAAACCCATGTTGTTTCTGATCCTGTAATCTATGTGTTTTTAGATGTTCAACAATCCTTTCCTTTAACATGGTTTCCATTAATTTCCCCACTACTGACGTAAGACTAACTGGCCTATAGTTCCCCGATTCCTCCCTACTACCCTTCTTGTAAATGGGCACAACATTTGCTAATTTCCAGTCTTCTGGGACGACTCCCGTTAACAAGGATTGGTTAAATAAATCTGTTAACGGTTTTGCTATTACATCACTGAGCTCTTTTAATAATTTAGGGTGGATCCCATCAGGCCCCATTGACTTATTTGTCTTTACTTTAGACAGCTGCTGTAGAACCTCCTCCTCTGTAAACTGATATGTAAGTGTCTCTTTAGTGTTCTCTCCTAACTGAGGTCCCTTTCCTTCCTTTTCTTCTGCAAAGACTGAACAAAAATATTCATTGAGGCAGTCAGCGAGACCTTTATCCTCTTCTACATACCTTCCTTCCTTTGTTTTTAATCTGACTAATCCTTGTTTTACTTTTCTTTTCTCGTTTATGTATCTAAAAAATGTTTTGTCCCCCTTTTTTACTGACTGAGCTATTTTCTCTTCTGCATGTGCTTTGGAAGCTCTTATAAATTGCTTTGCCTCTTTTTGCCTAATCTTATAGGTTTGCCTATCTTCTTCACTCTGAGTTGTTTTATAATTATTGAATGCTGTCTTTTTGTTCTTCACTATTTTGGCCACTTCTGCAGAGTACCACAGTGGTTTCTTCCCTTTTTTGTTTTTGCTAACAAGCCGAATGCAATTTCCTGTGGCCTTCAATAATGCTTCCTTTAAATAATCCCATTTCTCCTGGACTCCCTTTAAACTCCTCCAGTCCAGAAACAACCGGACAACAATACTAGACAATATAGCCTAGATTATATAAAAATATTTTAATATAGTCTGTCAAGACAGACCTAACCAAATATATCAACACAAAATATAAACATACATCTCGCAATCGACAGACTTCATTCATTCTATTGTAGCACACATAAAAATTAGCTATATCTAGCTATCTAATTAGTAATTTTTTTCTTATTTTTTTCTTTGGTAAACCTACATAAGGGTTAATTCTTTTTGTTCATCAGAGAGCAGAGGGCTGACTCTCTCTCCCTCCCCTCTGTGCAGATAGTGTGGGCTAGAAGGAGGGGGTGAATACGGAGAAAACTGTTAGTGGAGGAAAATCTCATTACTCTCAGCCATCACATTCTAAATTAACATCCAATAATTTATTACAAAGATTTTTTTTTGTTTAACCATTAACACATTTTACTCTTGATTGAACAGTTTGATAGACTAAAATTGCACAACACACACATATATATATATATATATATATATACTCGAGGAGTTTCTTCCTATTTGGCAGTTATGGGACATATAGCTCCTTGATCAATTATAGACGCAGTCAGACAAAAACATTCTACTATAAAACCATTCGATTATACACCACACATTATCCGTTATTAACATTCTCTGACTCAATACTCACGCAGGACAGTACAGACACAAAATCCGGATGGCCAGTCCGAATTACATATAATGTAACAATATAATAATTACATATAATGTACATATAATTACATACACATGCTTTTCCACTCCTCAGCCTCTCACATGCAGTCGAGACAACGACTGCATGTGAGAGGCTGAGGAGTGGAAAAGCACAGCACTGCAGAGAAAGCCTTTGAACTTGGTAAAGCAGTACTAAAGATACCTAACAAGTCACGATCCGGTGCAGAGTGAGCAGCTAAAAGGTTCAGGAGCTCACCGATAAGGAGCACCGCATGCGCAACAGTTGAGCCTGGATCATTAAGGCTCCTGTATTGGTGAGTGTGACTTTTTCTCTTTCCTAATACATTATTGCAAGACTGGTATCATGCTATGAGAGCGTTGTCTCTTCTCTATTCTTGTGTCCCCTGGCTGAGGTGGAGTAAGAAGACCTTTTAAAGAAGGGCAGTGACCACCCTATATTTAGGCACAAGGCGTTCCACTCCAGAGCCTGGATTCAATTAGGCTCTGGTTTCTGTAAGTGTGCAATTTTACTCACCATGAATCACACATATAGAAGTTTTTTGCACTATCATTTCCCCCTTTTTTCTCCCATCTATATCTCCTGCTGTGGAGTCCATCAAGACTACTAGAGGAACGGATACGTCCAAACAAGTCCGCTACATTTGTGGAAGGGGTAATCTTGACACTAATCTCGAGCACTTTTGATGCATCACCCATCCACTTAGGAACTGGATAACCAATAACAGAGACTTTCTCGGACATTGACAGATAGTCCTTTCTATGGACTATATTGGTCACTATAGCTAAACCTTCGTTTTCACTATTACACTGTGTTTCACTGTTGCATTCACACTTTAATTTTATTGCAAACACAGACCACTGTATCAATATTTATACCCTTGTGATTTGCATTTGCACTTTGTATTATATATCGATGATCTGTATGGTATATGCAATTAGCCTTTGAGACATCACATAAGGAGTAACCTTAATTACTGCGCCACTAGTTACCCCCCCTTTTTTCTACCCACTTTTAAATCAACTGTCTGGTACTTCAAGCAACAGTTCTCTCGTGCCGTATTCACTTCCTCCTTCGGTAGCCAACTGCAGTCGCCTGAGCTGGAAACGTACCTCCGGAGTCCACGCTCAGATTTGCTTCCTTGCTAAGCAAGTAGGCGCACAGTCACTCACAACACTCTCAGCAATCACAGCACGTACTGTACCAGATACATTCAGCACAAAAGAGTACATAAACACTTCTACTCTTTCCCTGTAGCCTAGGGCACGCCAACCCTATCAGGCTCCTTATACCCAGTTAATTGATCTCTACTCTTATCTGCTTTTCAACTATGTATATCTCGTCTCGTGGCAACACTCACTCCTGCTATTCCAATTTGCCTAAGGGTAATAAGCCCACCAGACACCACTCCCGCTGCAGCTACCGCTGGCCCTGAAACTTAAAGCTTCTCTTACCGGCCCCCTTTTTCAACTAAGATATACACAGCATCGACTCAGGGCTCTCAGCCCAGTCTCCACCCCACCTCCCTAGGACTTGTTTATTGTATATCCTAGATAAGGCCTCGTCTGGTTTCACACTTCCCTTTGTTCAGCCTTTGGCTTCTCTGACCTTGACGTATCTATTCTCCATCCTGTCACTTCTTGCCAGCAACAGCCCGGATCCTCGTTAGTTTAATTGCTTTACTGTTAGTTTAACACATTCCTAAAATTCTATGCAAGCTACATCCTAATTTCAGCTAATATCTACTATTTAGATTCAAGTGAACCAATGTTCTGAGCAAGATGACCACCTGGCTCAAGATGGCAGCCCTCTACTGACCTGAGTCCCTTACATTTTAATTTGGAATGACCCAAATTGGGGAACACTTCACCTTTGGATTAGGGGGTGACCCTTGTTGTTTACTTTATTTGTGAAGTGAAAATTTAAAAAAACGAATTCTTTATTGATTAAAAACATTTTGTATATCAACAAGCATTCATTCATTCAAATTACTCATTTTCATACATGCCACACTTTTTGCAATTTATCTTCTGTATTGATACTGCAGTCTGAAAAAAGGGAAAAGACGGAGTTGTTGTTTAGGCGTTCCTGTTCCTGTATAAGTTCCTGTATATACGCAGTGCGAACGTGCGTACAGCCACACTTTATTACGGCCGTAGTAGCAGCAAATGATGTCCAATGACGGCCAATATATGAAGTACGGCTGCACGAAAGTTCGGCCGCGCAACGCAAGCAGCAAAGGAATGCATTTTTTCGAGAACGTAGAACCGCTAGTACTGACGTACAGAGTGCGCTGCGTCCGCTGTGTCGGCATAGCGGCGTGTGTGTGTGATTAGGAGACGTCAGACGCTGCTCATGTCCGGCCAACATAACGTCCAGACACCCAAAGTTTCCTGGTTTGGATCCGTAAAAAATCACAGCTGAAATTGCGCATCGTATGACCGCTATCGCGTCTTCCGTGAAAAAATGCGTTCGGACGCATCAACGCACTTTTTGACGGTAGATGTGAAAAATGCGTTCGTCTGACCCTAGCCTAAGTGCCAACTATAGGCCACTATTACTACACTACTAGGTGCCTATTATTCAATACCGTCGTTAATCCACATTACTGCATAGCGAACCATCCCATATTATAATTAGGGATGAGCTGTTCGGTTCGATCAGTTCGGAGTTCGACTCGAACATTGGCAGTTCGAAAGTTCGAACTTCGAACTTTTTGGCGTGTTTAGTTCGAGTTCGAATTTTTTTTTGGAAAAAAGTATAAAAAATGCTTAAAAACTACAAAAAAATCTAGAAATAAAGAGACTCTTTACTGTAGAATATTATAAGCAATGGTTTATTAGATATTGAATTAAAAAACGACATGTTACATACACAAAACACACATTACATACATCTACCAACATATGTCAACACATGCTGCAGCGTGTTATCTGTTTGTCAGACAAATGTGACTGTCATAAAATTATTCTGGCTTTATTTAAAATATTTGCACACGTGTACATTTTTCTGAAACTTTCACACCTCAAAATTACATGTGCTTAGAGTGCATGAGGCTTGCATAGGATTTTTTGCGCCGCCTGTGTGTTTCATCTTTAAAATGCTGAAATGGGTGATGTGGGTTTTCTAGCTTACAAGGAAAGCATGCTTTACAGTCTGCCTAATGTCTAGGTGCAAAGATTCTCACCCCTAAATAACATGTTCTCGCAGCAGGGCTCTAGTCTCAAACTCTGGTGCCCCTGATGTTTTTGAACTACAACACCCAGGATTCCCCCGCCATGAATTGCATTGAAATCATCCTGGGACTTGTAGTCCAAATCATGTTGGGGGGCCGTGAGTTTGAGACCCCTGGCATACTGTGCATGAGGCTTGCATAGGATTTTTTGCGCCGCCTGTGTGTTTCATCTTTAAAATGCTGCAATGGGTGATGTGGATTTTCTAGCTTACAAGGAAAACATGCTTTACAGTCTGCCTAATGTTACATAGTTACATAGTTACATAGTTATATAGGCTGAAAAAAGACATGCGTCCATCGGGTTCAGCCTCTCCCACATAACCTACTGCTGTTGATCCAAAAGAAGGCAAAAAACCCAGTCTGAATGCTTGCCAATATGCAACATACTGGGAAAAAATTCCTTCTTGACCCCAGAATGGCAGTCAGATTTCTCCTTGGATCAAGAAGCTTTTACCCACATATTAAATATTATATTTAATGTATTGTCTAGGTGCAAAGATTCTCACCTCTAAATGACATGTGCTTGTTTACAGCAGGGCTCTCAAACGGCGTAAACAACAGGTGTTAATTATTGTTTGGAAATAACATGTGCTTCTAATTAGTCTGGTCTCATGAATTTGATACATTGCCTGCAGACTGGGGGTGGCTCCTGCACATGTATGAACACTGTGCTTCTGAATTCTAAGAAGGGTTCATTTCTACTACATTTCCTCTGATATGCTGTTTAACCCCTTAAGGACCAGGGCTCTGTAAAGCCAATCATTAATGATGTAGATGTTACGGCATTTGTCATCAAGGGCTTAATAAAATCTTTATCACACTCCTTAGATTTAAACGTAATATTCCAGTATTTGTATGTCATGTACCTCTCCCGAAGGGCCTATGTGAGCATACAATTATTATTGTGTTAGATCTATAGTTTTGGTGCAAGCGTGGTGGAAGGGTTTGCTGCTTCTGCATTAGTAACACAACGTGAAAATGTCTATCATAAAGCGTACAAGCTGAGTCCCTAGAATCTCTGACTATTCATTGTCATCAGGGCCGTCTTTAACGCGGGGCAAAAAGGGCGGCTGCCCCGGGCCCAGTCATTGTTGAGGGGCCCAAAGCAGCTGTCCCTTGGGCCCGCGTAAATACCTGCCGCCGAATCCGTTTGTTAATATTGAGCTCCAAGTCCGGTATGAATCACTGTCTGTTCGTCGCCTGCTGACATCACCGGAGCATTGCATGCCGGGAGATGTAGTTCCCTGGTTTTCTGGTAGATTGAAGACCACCAGTGTAGAACTACATATCCCGGCATGCAATGCTCTGGTGATGTCATCGGGCGGCGCCCAGACAGTGACAGTAATCCGGCGCCAACTTTTTCAGGGGGAACAACATGTGAAGAGGCAGAGAAGCAGGCGCTGTCGCTGAGCAGCATGGAGGCCAGAGGGAGGCAGTAGTCCCCCCAGCTTGGGCTGTGAGTATGCTCTGCACTTTCACAACATTCTACATTGCACTCTGCTTCAGTCATCCCCAGCCCCTGCATAATTCTCCCCTGCTCCTGTCTCCCTACCTCTGCATCTCTCCCCCTCCCTGTTCCTACCCCTGCCTTTCACAAAATACACTGGAAGCAGCAGCTAGGAGAGTGCAGGGTACCTGGCTGTCAGCTGTGCTTGCTGCTTGCACTTGCAATCATGCAAGTGATTGATTGTGTGTGGGCACCTCAGCATCTCATACATGGCAGAGGAGGAGAACTTTCCCAAACACATGGTCTGGGTTTCATGGCACACAGGGTGCAGGGAGCCTGCATGGCATGGGGGTGGGTGATATCAGGTGCTGCAGGGCAGTCTGATCTGCTCAATGCACAGGGTATGGGCACAGTGTGGTGCCTGACAGGGCAATATAACCTGTGGCTCGCCATCCGCTGCAGAATGCACCTCCCAGCTTACCCATTTATTTAAAGTTCACCATGAATTGCTCTGAAACCCACACAGGGGTATGTGAATGTGCCAGGGCATCCAGGTTCTACCATACAAGTTCAGGGGTATCTAAATGAGTTACGGAACCCACTTAAAACTGCTGTGCTGCAGGATTTCTGTAGGTACTTTGATACCCAGGCATTATTTATACCCAGGAAGGGGGTGACTACCTTAGTACGCTGATTACTGATGCCCTGGAATGGAGGGGCATCTAAATGTGCTGTGGCACCCAGACATTACCTGCGCCAGGCAGGCCTCTATCTATACACCAGAAACCTGACATTTCATTCCATACCCTGCAGGAGTATCTGCCTGGGTATTAGTGCATGATCTTATCTACACCTAGCAGGGGTAAGTGTCACGCTAATACGCATAGTATATTACTGTGGGTTTTATTGCAGTGGAGCTCTGTGATACACCCATACATGCCACATGTTTTTTTTGGGGGGGGGCAGCATTTCATCCATTGCTCCAGGCAGCTCAGTGGCTTGGGCCGGCCCTGGCTGCAGCGTCCTTGTCTCCCAGCAAACATAAGGCTGGGAACGGCACTCACGCTGGGAACGGCATTGCGCAGACAGCCTGTCAGGACCGTACCTGTCCGTTCCTGCGTGATTCCATGCATGTGGCAGCTGCATGAAAGGTGCTGCCCTTTGCAGCACCAGTGTATATAAACAGTTAAAACCACACACACCACAGGTCACATGACACACCCCTCTGCCTAATCAATAAAGGCTCCACACACCCTCTGTCCAAGGCTTCATTGTTGTCTTCTGTTCTTATGAACAAGACCTGCAAAGACCAAGCTCCAGAAACCTGCTTTCCTTATCCACTCATTGTATTTCCCCCCTATTATCCCACCGTGCTCTTCCAGGAGCAACGACCCATCCATCCTCCCTAATCCCACATGCTCTCCTAGGAGCAACTATCCTATCTTCATACCTGGACACAAGGACTGCTTTCCCCATCACCCTCAGCCAACCTGTGAGTCTCATTGTGTCCTGTCCCACAGCCCTCCTGTGTGATTCTCCTCTCCCACGAACTGTGTGCATCCCCAAGACCTGCATATTGGGCTCATAACCTGAAAGGCAAGTACCTGCAAGGTATTAAACCTGACACAGCCAGCCAAGTTACCCCCCTTGCACGCAGGAGTCAGAAGAGACAGTGCTGCCTGGTCTGGAAGGATTCCCTGCACAGAGAAGCACATTATTCTATTTCTCGCTTAGTTGTTAACGCTTTATAAATTATGTATGTCAGTCTTCTATAACTATAATTTTAATGATTATAATCAATATTGCGTCACCAGATTGTATCTACTGGTGCTAGAGGGCCGGCGTTTGACTAAAATCCTTATGTTTTTTGTTTTAAAGTTAATTAAGAGGGAGGACAGTAATGGATGAGGACGCAAAACCGAAGCGCCACGATCTCTGTCAGGGGGGAGCCCAAGCCAAGCACTCCACGAGGTCACCACAAAGCAGGGACGCCGCCAGCCCCAGACGCCAGCAGGAAAAAGAAAAAAGCAGGACCTCCAGCGGAATAAAGTGATGAAAATCTTTATTCAGGGACAGCAGACACCATGAAAAAGCAGTGACGTTTCGACCCAAAGGTCTTAATCATACATGACTGACATGTATGATTAAGACCTTCGGGTTGAAACGTCACTGCTTTGTCATGGTGTCTGCTGTCCCTGAATAAAGATTTTCATCACTTTACTCCGCTGGAGGTCCTGCTTTTTTCTTTTTCCTGCTGGTAGTGGATGAGGAGACACAATGTAGGCCCCATGGAAATTCCGGATCAGCGAAATGATTGGGTTCATCATGAGGTGATGGTAACTGCTCCTCTGGGTCGCTCCCTGTGCTGCTGCTTGAATAAAAACTCAAAAACCCACAATATTACATCAAGTGGATTAATTCCAGCACCAAAAAGGACGACGTTTCAACCAGGACTGGTCTTTGTCAAGACTTGAGAAAGACCAGTCCTGGTCGACACGTCGTCCTTTTTGGTGCTGGAATTAATCCACTTGATGTAATATTGCGGGTTTTCGTGTTTTTATTCAATTTGTTTAATTTGGGGCTGTGGAGCAGGGACCCCCGTCCTTTTGCTCACTGTCGTAGATGGTGCCCGGGCTTCTAAGAGGAGGGATCATGTTCAGGAGTAAATTAACCCTCTGTGGTCCAAAACATGGCATGCCCTGAGATTAATCTGCAGAGACTGTGCAGATACACATGAAATCACACTGACACAAGTTACAGTCCTTACAGGCCCAAAGAATATATTTTATATAAAGGGGTAATGCGTTGATACTGAAATGTGTGTATGTGTTTTGCGTTTTGGACAACCTTAAACAAACTGTCATGATCACATAATCAACACATTTATTGCAAATGCTTAGTGGAAAAATCGCTCCTTATGCCCCTTTTTAAATGACTGCGGCTAGTCTATGAGAGGAAGCAGCCAGCGGCTGACGCGTCACAGCCAATCCTAGTCCTCTGGTCCCAATGCTCAGCAAATCGCTGCCAAGTGACAGACACAAAGTGTGATTCTATGGCGAATGACAGATATAGAGGAGCCCGCTTCTGTGAGGTTACAATCTAAACATTATTAAAGCTATTTGTGACAAATACATGATGTACGTGTTTTTTTGGGGGGGGGGTGTTGGGGGGGGAGAACAAAATTATGTGGTGGACGGGCTTTCGGGGGGGCCCCAAGAAAATGTTTGCCCAGGGTCCAATCAATATTAAAGACGGGCTTGATTGTCATATATACCTTGCTTTATACATATAATACATTCCCTCATCTAACCGGATAGTAGCCAGTCCCTGTGCATTTTAACCCCTTAAGGGTGGCTAGGTGTCGTGTGTGGGTCTCTGATGGCGATATTTCTATAAATCCTACAAATCCGCCACTTCATGGGCAGGTTATGGGGACCTCCTAGGCACGATATTTGAAGGAATTTTTCGTTTTTATTTTTAACCCTTATTTTATGGAAAACTCACTGTTCCTTTAAAAATGTATTTTTTTAAACTTTTTGTCCTTGTTTCCTGTCCCCCAGGGCACTACCCAGACCCCCATACACCTTTTATGGCAAATATCTTGCATATATGCCCTCTTGGAGGGCACTCGAAAAATCGAACTTTTGAGTCCCATTGTCTTGCATTGAGTTCGGTTCGTGTTCGAGTTCGAACTCGAACTTTTGAAATTGTTTGAGTTCGAATGTGAACCGAACACGGGGGTGTTCGGCTCATCCCTAATTATAATGTCATCCATGAGGTGTCCAATCGAGGTACATATTTTTTGCAGCCAATCTGACAACTATCTCAATATGGAATAATATAATAACAAAGTTAGTTCACCGAAGCTGTGTGATAAGCCTAATTTATTTCAATGGATTGCCATATGTTCATCTTGAATAGTAGTAAATAAACACTATGACGAGTGGGCATTCTCACCGTGAAACCGTAGTTTACATGTCAATAACGGCGTATTTAGATGGATGCAAATCAGCCTGCTTCTATATATTGTGCTACACTGAGAAGTAACTAATTGGCAAGTATAAATAATTATGCCCTCTGATTCAATTCACACAATGAAAGAAAAATGTCTGTGTATCATTGCAATGCACCAATATTAATGCAAATCAGCTAGCATGCAGATAGGCTAAATTGCACAAACGGGTTATCTTATTAGCAATTAGCTGTTTTTGGATCTGATTTTAGACACAATTCTCAGTATCTAATCTTTCTACAATAAATTCAGATTCCTCAAATCACTGTTTCCAATTGTAGAAAAGCACCTTCAGAGGTCTGTATGAGGATCAGTGGCGTAACTAGAAACCTGAGGGCCCCGGTGCAAGAATCCATGAAGGGCCCCCACAACCCCCCCAAAAAAGATCCATATTTTTACCTGCAATATAAAAAAGATAGTATTGCCCCCAGGCCACACATGGATATTTTTGCCCCCAGCTCATGGATATACTGCCCCAGCTCATGGATATACTGCCCCAGCTCTGCCCCCCAGCTCATGGATATATTGCCCCAGCTCTGCCCCCCCAGCTCATGGATATATTGCCCCAGCTCTGCCCCCCCAGCTCATGGATATATTGCCCCAGCTCTGCCCCCCCAGCTCATGGATATATTGCCCCAGCTCTGCCCCCCCAGCTCATGGATATATTGCCCCAGCTCTGCCCCCCCAGCTCATGGATATATTGCCCCAGCTCTGCCCCCCAGCTCATGGATATATTGCCCCAGCTCATGGATATATTGCCCCAGCTCTGCCCCCCCAGCTCATGGATATATTGCCCCAGCTCTGCCCCCCCAGCTCATGGATATGTAGCGCTCACTCCCGGAGGAGCCGCTGAAAATGAACCACGGGTCAGTCTCCCCGCACTAGGGAATAAATATACTCCAGCACCGTTGTGGATTTTATAAATTATATAGTTTACTGAAGTAAAAGGCATATAATGAGACACGGTGTTCGTAGATATATTTACAGATTTTCGTATTGCGGTAAACGCGCAGCGGGAAAATAGAAATGCGAGACTTCGTATTTCTGAAAAAACGCGACCGAGCAGAAAAGACACAATGCTTCGTAATACGAGAAACGCGCAGCGGAAAATAAAATAAGATGCAAATCTTTTCCCCTTTTTCGGATACTAAGGAGTGAGTCCCGAACAGGTTAAGTCCCGAATTGTGAGTGTATGTGTGTGTTATGGTACCCGGGTACTATTCAACTGGCCAGTGAATCTTTTAAGCAATGTCTTCGACTAGTCAAGTTGGGGCCCTGTGGGTTTCAGAATTAAAACAACAGCGTGCTTGAGCTTTGAAGAACCGGCCTTGGAGGCCCTCACCCATCCGTTGATCCAAGGCTCCGCTGACCCAGGACGTCTCTCCGCTGGTCTCTGCGCTGGGATACCGGCTACTGGATCGATGTTTAGGCTCTCTGTGTTCCGGCCCGGACTTGTCCAGCTACCGCCTGCTCTCCCATCCGTTGGACTCGCGGTACTCCTCACTCGGGGTCCTCAGCTTGTCTGGATAACACTTGTGGTGATGGTCGGTGGGTAAGGCTCCTTCTGGCAAGGCAGGATAACCCCACTCAACTTCAGATAGGCCACACTTGCGCTCTGGCCTGGTCAGGTTTCCGCTCTGCAGCACTGCGTCCTCTTCCATGCACTCCCTGGCGCGCTCTGGCGCGTTCTCCACGAGGCTCAGGATGTACAGCCGCTGTGTCCCACCCACTTCCTGTCTGTTTGCAAAGCACGCCGGGAAATGTAGTCCCAAAGTTCAGTGTCTCTGATCGCGCTTGTCTCCCTCCGGTGGCCAAAAATAGGTACTGCCAGAGTAAGATTTAAACACAGCGCTACAGATATATTGCCCCAGCTCTGCCCCCCAGCTCATGGATATATTGCCCCAGCTCATGGATATATTGCCCCAGCTCTGCCCCCCCAGCTCATGGATATATTGCCCCAGCTCTGCCCCCCAGCTCATGGATATATTGCCCCAGCTCTGCCCCCCAGCTCATGGATATACTGCCCCAGCCCAGCTCTTACCTGCTCTGGGGGGCCCCAGGCCCAGGGCAGGCTCCGCCGGCGTCTTCTCCTTCCTTGGCAAGCGGCCGCTGGAAACATCCAGCTTGGCCGCTCGCCGGAAACCACCTGATCAGCGCGAGGTCTCGTGCGCTGGTCAGGTGGTTTCTCTCCCACGTGAGCGGCCAAGCTGCATGTCAGTGGCCGCTCACGTAGGGAGAGGGACGGCCAGCGCGCGGCTCCCAGATTACGGCGCTTTTTGCCGGAATCTGGCGGCGGCGCTGGGCCCCCCTCCAGTGGCGGAAGGCCAGGGCCCGGTCGCAACTGCGACCGCTGCGACCCTGGTACTTCCGCCACTGATGAGGATACAGCCATATAAGCATTTAAAGTTGGCAATGACTTTTATCTGTCACTCAGAGAAATGTAACCGTAAATAAAGCAGTAAAGACACAGTGCCTCTCCTTTAACCCTTTCGCTGCTGAGGCTTTTCCCGCCTCTGTGCTGAGGTCATTTTTACCGGTTTTGCTCATCATGTTTAGGCTAGGGTCAAACGAAAGCATTTTTACACGCGAACGTAAAAAAGTGCGTCCGAACGCATTGATGTATTTTTTCACGGAATATGCGAAAACGGTCATACGATGCGCCTTTTCGTGCGTGATGTTTTACGAATCCAAACCAGAAAACTTTTTGCGTCTGGACGTTATGTTGGCCGGACACGAGCAGGGTCTGACGTCTCCAAATCACACACACACACCGCTAGTGGGCGCAGCGCACTCTGTACGTCCGTACTAGAGGTTCTGCGTTCTCGAAAAAATGCGTTCATTTTCCACTTGCGTTGCACGGCCGGACTTTCGTGCGACCGTACTTCGTATATTGGCTGTCATTGCCCGTCATTTGCTGCTAGTGCGGCCGTGATTAAGTGCGCCAGAACGCACGTTAAAAATGCGCTGGTCTGACCCCAGCCTTAAACGTGGTTTGAAGGCTTATTTTAGTATATGACCCAGACATATTATATATCGTTCTTTCCGTCAGACTCGGCAGATTCATAATATGTCATTATTATATGTATTCGTCATGACCTGTCTGTATATTATAACAAAAAATGCAATAAAATATGAATTTTCAATAATTTACAACTTGTAAAGTGTTTTTTTTTTCACATTTTAAGATGCGAGCAATTGCGGTTATATTTTGTATGGGATGCGCTTGTTAAAAAAATTAGAAATGGGGTCTCGTTACATTTTTTTTTGGGGAAAATTACGCGATTTTTAACAAACGCACCGCATACAAAAATCGTTAGTGCAGCATCATTGTTCACATTATAATTGAAATGGGAACAATATTGCTGCATTAACAAACCCAAAAAAAGAAAAAAAACTTGCTTATTTTTTTTATAATTTTTTTAAAAATATTTTTTTATTTTTATTTTAATTTTTTTTTTTTTTAAAAAAACAACTTTTTTCACAGTCGTGTTTGATATCGTTGGAACGGCCATGCTCTGGCCGATCCAACAGTACCAAACTTTAACCCCTAGCTGCCACGGATCAGGAGATAGGGGTTCATTGGAACCCCCTATCTCCACCATTGGTGGCAGCTAGGGGTTAACTCCAGGACTGGCGTCATCGTGATATGCACGATGACACCAGTCCTCAGGGGGAGTTCCCGGAGGCTTGGCCGACATCCAAGATGTCGTCCAGCTCCGGGAAAGGATCACGAACCAACGCTTTTCAGCGCCGATTCGTGATCCGGCTCCCCAGGGGTTAATGCCAGGTACCATTTGGAAGGGCAGGCTGTGCCCTTCCAAACGGTGCCTGGCATTAAGCTCAGGACCCCCGCGATTGGGAGGGAGAGAGGTCCGAAGGACCTCCCCCCTCCCTTTCAGGCGCCTCCTCCGCACACGCGGGGGGCGCCTGAAATAGATGTCATCGCGCCACCGCGATGACATCTATTGTGCCCGCGGCGGTCCCGGATTGACGGACTGACATCCAAGATGTCAGCCCGCACCAGGGGGCACAGCGATCGGCCGGAATCCGGCCGATTGCAGGCTGCTTCGGGAGGACACGCTCAGCGCGTCCTCCGCAGCCAACCCTTCCTGCGGCAGGACGCGCTGAGCGCGTCCTCCGCAGCGAAGTGGTTAAACAAATAAACAAAGTGGCCGTCCTAGTCTTCAAAGGTTCTTAAGCAACAGAGATAAGCATGGAAATGGACCTTCAAGGGTCCGTATAATCAGGGCCGGCCCAAGACATTGTGCTGCCTGGAGCGAAGGCTGAAATGCTGCCCCCCCCACCACCACCAAGTAACCCCAAAATATAAAAAAACAAAGTATATATATTGCCAGCTCACTTGGGTATACATATTATATTGCCAGCTCACTTGGGTGTATTATATTGCCCCCAGCAGCTCACTTGGGTATATATATTGCCAGCTCACTTGGGTATATATATTCTATTGCCAGCTCACTTGGGTATATTATATTGCCAGCTCACTTGGGTATATATATTATATTGCCAGGCCAGCTCACATGGGTATATATATTGCAGCTCACTTGGGTATATATATATTGCCAGCTCACTTGGGTATATATATTATATTGCCAGGCCAGCTCACTTGGGTATATATATTATATTGCCAGGCCAGCTCACATGGGTATATATACTGCCAGCTCACATGGGTATATATATATTGCCAGCTCACTTGGGTATATATATATTGCCAGGCCAGCTCACTTGGGTTATATATTTATATTGCCAGGCCAGCTCACTTGGGACGCATGCCTAGCATGCGTGTGGGTGGGCGCAGCCAGCGGCGGTGCCGGCACGCAATGTAGCCACGTGCCGGTGGCCGACAGTAGATGCTGCCGCCGCCGCACTGGCAAAAAAATAGTGCGGCGAGCAGCCCAGCGTGGGAATCAAGAAGCTGGCACTAAAAATTTGCCGCTGTTCAAATTTGCCACCTGGAGCAAGCGCTCCACGCTGCTCCACCGTTGGGCCGACCCTGCGTATAATAGACTTCCAGAGACTCTCCGCTCTCATCCCGGACTTCACCTCTATAGAAGAGACGAGGAAACTCCACATCATACTGGGAGAAGAGGAGCCAGCGGTAAAAATTTCTACTCAATACATCACAGAATGTCACAGACTGAGAGGAACATGAGAGATCCCGGACTTATAAATCCCCAACATGGACTCGCCCCCATCCCCCTTCACATTATCCCTTACCCCTGATAATGTCCATGGACTTGCCCATTCCCCCCATATATGTCCCACTACCCCCCTCCATCCCATATAACCTCCCCATATGCTTTGGCAATGCTAAAATGTATTTGGTCTTGCCAATAAAGCTGATTTGATTTGAGATAGATAAAGTGGGAGGTTTTCAACATTGGTGGCTGTGTCAGCTACACAACATGTTTCGTGGGGCAACCCAGCATCATCAGGAGTAAGAGTATTACAAGGGATACTGCCGTTTGCACGAGTACTTAGTACTCGTGCAAATGGCCCGATACACCCCCCTTGATACCGGAAGCCAGCGCTGGGCCGGCTTGCTGGTATCCGCGGGGCTGGGGAAGCTGGCCACGTGCATGAAAAGCACGCGGCCAGCGTTCCCCTCCAGCGGCTGCAATACTCACCTGCTTCCGGAGGTCCGGTTGCGCTGCTGTGTTGCGATCACGTGGCTGTCGGCGCTTTTGTGACGCTGCCTCCAGCAGCCTCTCGACTGGTGAGTATTGCAGCCGCCGGAGTATTGCACGCGGCCAGCTTCCCCAGCGTTCGATGGGGGCATATCCATGTGAGCTGGGGGCAAATCCGTGAGAGCTGGGGGCAAATCCGTGAGAGCTGGGGCATATCCATGTGAGCTGGGGGCAAATCCATGAGAGTTGGGGGCAAATCCATGAGATCTGGGGCATATCCATGAGAGCTGGGGGCAATATCCATGAGAGCTGGGGGCAAATCCATGAGAGCTGGGGGCAAATCCATGAGAGCTGGGGCATAGCAATGTGAGCTGGGGGCATATCCATGTGAGCTGGGGCAATCTCCATGTGAGCTGGGGGCATTCTGTATATATATATATATATATATATATATATATCTCTCGGGAGGGATATATACATGTGAGCTGGGGGCATTTTTATCTTATTGGAAAGTGGTCACATGACATAAAATAAAAGTATCGATACTTGGTATCGGTGAGTACTTTTTAAAAAGTATCGGTACTCGTACTCGGTCTTAAAAAAGTGCTATCGGTGCATCCCTAAATATTACCATACATTCACGCAAGCATCCAGACAAAAAATGAAGAAAGTGAGTGACTTCCTGCTGGTTAGGTTTTTATAGCGTCACTAATTGATGATAATTAGTTTAACCCTTTCAATGCGGTGGACGCGCTCAGCGCGTCCACCCGCATTGCTACTTCGCTGCGGAGGACGCGCTGAGCGTGTCCTCCCTTTGCAGCCTCGATCAGCCGGTATTATGGCTGATCGCTCAGCCCCCCGAGGTGGGCTGACATCATCGATGTCAGCCCAGCCTCCGGGACCCCCGCGGGCACGATAGGCACCCCCCCGCCATTGCAGGGAAGGTGCCTGAAGGGGAGGGGTGGGAGGTCCTTCGGACCTCTCCCCCTCCCCTTCCCCGCGGGCCAGCGATTAAAGACAGGCACCGCCTGGAAGAGCACAGCCTGCCCTTCCAAGCGGCGGCTGTCTTTAACCCCTAGGGGGCTGGATCGCGATATGGCGCTAACATGCGCCGGATCGCGGTCCCCTCCCGGAGCTGGCCGACATCTTGGATGTCGGCCAAGCTTCCGGGATATCCCCCTAATGACTGGCGTCATCGCGCAGAGCGCGATGGCGCCAGTTTTGAAATTAACCCCTTGCTGCCACCTATAGTGGAGATAGGGGGTTCATTGGAACCCCCTATCTCCTGATCCGTGACAGCTAGGGGTTAATGTTTACTATCATTGGCCAGAGCGTGGCCTTTCCAATGATACCAAACATGACCATGTAAAATGTAAAAAATAAAATAAAAAAAAAGATTAAAAAAAAAAGAAAAAAGAAAAAAAACAACTGTTTTTGTTTTGTTTTATTAGTGCAACAATATTGTTCCCATTTCAATTATAATGTGAACAATGATGCTGCACTAACGATTTTTTCTATGGGGGGCATTTGCTAAAAAACACGTAATTTTCCTCAAAAAAAGTAACGATTCCTCATTTCTAATTTTTTTAACAAGCGCACCCCATAGAAAATATAACCGCAAACGATCGCATGTTAAAATGTGAAAAAAAACACTTTACACATTGTAAATTATTGAAAATTCTAATTTTATTGCATTTTTTGTTATAATATACAGACATGACATAACGTATACATATAATAATGACATATTATGAATCTGCACAGTCTGCCGGAAAGAACGATATATAATATTTCTGGGTCATATATTAAAATAAGCCTTCAAAACGCGGTTAAACATGATGAGCGAAACCGGTAAAAATTAGCTCAGCCCAGAGGCGTGAAAAGGCTCAGCAGCGAAAGGGTTAAATTGACTTCATTGAAATCAGCTGTGGACTAATTGGACATGGATAATCTTCTGGCTGATATCGAAGTGAACATTTTGGCTACAATGCCTTTTTCTTTTACTTTTAGATTGATTAGTGTGATTTTAGGATCGATAAGTCATGAAACTATATGGTGAATCATCCGTACTCGTTCACCTTGTAGGGCAGTGGTTTAACTCATTTCCTATCTACATTGTTTCTTAAGCATGGAAATTCTTGACAGAGCATTTAAGGTTTTAACACGGGGAAGCGAGGACTCACATGGCTACTGCTTATGTACATATGTTATTACTGGTTGTAAGTGAGTACGGGTAGAGCTCACTCACTCAATTAAGCTCTTAATGCAAAATTTCCGATCTTAACATAGGGAAGTAAAAATAACAATGTATATAAGTATAAATGAATATAAAATATATACTTTCAATAAATTATAATAAAGTCCCGATTTTAAGCAGCGAGATTAGAGCATAAATATATTTGGTCCACCAATGTATTAAATCTCTAGCTGTATTGACCCACCTCACCATGTACGATCACACTTTAGATTAACCTGGATGTATAAAGGCTGAAAAGTTAAAACCTTCGTTTAAACCTCTAGGTTGTAAGGTTTTTAAATGATGGATCCAAAATGCCTCACGTTGTAGCAATTTTTAATCGAGGTTGCCACCTCTCGGTCCTAGGGTAACCAGTTCTATACCCATAAACCTGATCTGTTCGGAACGATTGTCATGATATATTCTCAAATGCCTTGATATTGGAGTGTCTCTTAGGTACCTCACCGAGCGAACATGCTCCATAATTCTCATCTTGAAGGGTCTTATTGTCTTCCCTACGTATTTTTTTCCACAGGAACAGATTATTAGGTATATTAGACCTTTAGAATTGCATGAGAAGCTGGAGTTTATTTTACATTCATTCAGACTTGAACCGTCTGTAAAAGAAGTGGAGGGGTTCGCTATATAATTGCAGGCGGTACATCGCCCACAGCGCAATGTACCATTTCTTTTTGGTATGAGCCTATTCAATACCTGTTGTGGTTTGATTTTTGTTTGTAGGTGGCTGGGGCATAGTTTATTACGTAGATTAGCACCTCTTCTGGTGGTAAATGAAGCCATAGGGGAGATAACTTTCGCCAAATCCACATCTAATTTCAGAATAGGCCAATAAACTTTCAAGATCTCTTTTACTTTAGAATTGGGTTCATCATAATTTGCTATAAGCCTTATCTGATGACTCTCTTTGTTTGTTTGAGATTCTAAGAGTTGATCTCTATCCTTCATTAGTGCTTTATGATAGGCGTGTTTTAGCACCCTATGTGGGTACCCCTTCTCACGAAATCTTTTATGTAGGTCATCGGCTTGTAATTTGAGGTCCGTAAGAGACGAACAATTTCTCCTCAGTCTCAAATATTGACCGGTAGGTATTCCGGATCTGAGAGACTGAGGATGGTAGCTTTGCCAATGAAGAAGACTATTGGTAGCTGTTGTTTTGCGAAATACTTTGGTTTCAAGCTTATTTTGTGTCTTTTTAATTGTTAAGTCCAGGAAGTTTAGTGCCTCTTCCTGTATTTCCGATGTAAATCTAAGGTTAAGAGTATTGTTGTTCAATTCCTCACAAAAATTAGTGAATTCTTCACTACTACCTTCCCAAAGAACAATAATATCATCTATATATCTTCCCCAATTTTTAAAGTGAATTGGATCATGGATTCATGAAAACACCACTTTTTCTTCCCAGACTCCAAGGTATATATTGGCATAGGATGGCGCTACTGAAGTGCCCATCGCTGTCCCAACGATTTGAAGGTAATATTTCCCATTGAATATGAATTTTTTTTTCTTCAGGATGAACTCCAGTAGTTGTAAAAGAAAATGATTCCAATCATCAGATAAATTGCCATATTTGTTGAGGTGCATGTTTACAGATAGTAATCCCCTCTCGTGGGGTATGAAGCCATATAAATTCACCACATCCAAGATACAGAGCAGGGTGTTAGGTGTGACTTCCACATCTTTCAATACTTTTAGCACATCCTTAGTGTCTTTTAGGTATGATGGAAGCTTTTGTACTTTTGGTTTAAGAAACTCATCAAGATATTGACTTATTCGTTCTGTAAGATTATTATTTCCAGAGACTATTGGTCTCCCTGGAGGATCAGTAATACACTTGTGGATTTTTGGAAGGCAATAGAGTGTAGCTACCATAGGAGCTTGTGGAATTAATGCTTTCTGTTGTTTTCCATCTATTAATTCTAGACTAACAGCGTCAGTTAACAAATTATCAAGTTCTTTCTGAATTTTTTTTACAGGGTTAGCTTGCAGTTCTCGATATGTAATGTTGTCTGATAGAATATTTTCGACCATCTGGATGTACTTCTCTCTGTCCATCATAGCCACCTTTCCCCCTTTATCAGAGGGATTGATTGTTATTTCCTGGTTGCAACAAATGTGGCATGTATGAAAATGAGTAATTTGAATGAATGAATGCTTGTTCATATACAAAATGTTCTTAATCAATAAAGAATTCGTTTTTTTAAATTTTCACTTCACTTCACGAATAAAGAAAAAATAATTTTACAGACTGTAAATGACTGACATTTGAATAGAAATGTACAATTTTTTTTGTTTTGCTATAGCACCGACATACCCAAACATGCGGTCACACATATGGATGTGCGACTGTGTGGCGGTATATGTGGAGCTCTGTGATACACTCATACACAGGGCACATTACTGTGAGTTTTATTGCTGTGGAGCTCTGTGATATGCTCATACACACTGCACATTACAGTGAGTTTTATTGCTATGCAGCTCTGGGATGCACGCATACACACCGCACATTATTGTATAACAGAGCTGCACAGCAATAACACTCACAGCAATGTGCAGTGTGTATGAGGGTATCCCAGAGCTCCATGGTAATGTGTGTGTGCGCATGAGGGTATCCCAGAGCTCCACGGTAATGTGTGTTTGTGTGTGAGGGAATCCCAGAGCTCCACGTTAATGTGTTTGTGTGTATGAGGGTATCCCAGAGCTTCACGGTAATGTGTGTGTGTATCCCAGAGTTCCATGGTAATGTGTGTGTGTGTGAGGGTATCCCAGAGCTCCATGGTAATGTGTGTGTGCGGGTATCCCAGAGTTCCACGGAAATGTGTGTGTATCCCAGAGCTCCACGGAAATGTGTGTGTGTGTGTATATGAGGGTATCCCAGAGCTTCCACGGTAATGTGCATGCATCCCAGAGCTCCACGGTAATGTGCGTGCATCCCAGAGCTCCACGGTGTGCGTGCATCCCTCCCAGAGCTTCACGGTGTGCGTGCATCCCAAATCTCCATGGTGTACGTGCATCTCAGGGCGCCACGGTGTGTGTGCATCTCAGAGCTCCACGGTGTGCGTGCATCCCAGAGCTCCACGGTGTGCGTGCATCCCAGATCTCCACGGTGTGCGTGCATTATTATTATTATTCTTTATTTCTAAAGCGCCAGCATATTCCGCAGCGCTGTACAATAAGCACAGTATAGACAGGGTTACAATACATTGAACAACATTTGACAAACAGTACAGGAGGAGATGAGGGCCCCCCATTCCCGTAGGAACTCACAATCTGGGAGGGTTGGGGTTGGAAACAGGAGGAGAGGACTGTAAGGTGAGAGTGATTGATGGTTGCGTCAGTGAGTTGGGTGGTAGGCTTCCCTAAATAGGAATGTTTTAAGGGAGCGTTTGAAGGAAGAGAAGTTAGGGGAAAGTCTGACAGTACGAGGGAGAGCGTTCCAGAGGGTGGGGGCTGCGCGTGAGAAATCCTGCAGTCTATCATGGGAAGAGGTGATGCGGGGAGAAGCTAGGCGCAGGTCACTGTTTGACCTTAGGGAGCGGGCTGGGGTGTATTTGGTGATTAGTGCGGACAGGTAGTGGGAGCTGAGTTAGTGAGGGTTTTGTAGGTAAGGATAAGGATTTTGAACTTAATTCTGCAGTGGATGGGGAGCCAGTGAAGGGACTCGCAGAGGGGAGCGGCAGAGACAGAGCGGCGGGTGAGGTGAATTAGCCTGGCGGAGGCGTTCAGGATGGATTGTAGGGGGGAGAGGCGGGACAGAGGGAGGCCGGATAAGAGATTATTGCAGTAGTCGAGTCGGGAGATTACCAGGGCGTGTATGAGTTGTTTTGTGGTGACAGCGGTAAGAAATGGCCGAATTCTGGAAATATTACGCAGTTGGTATCGGCAGGAGGAGGAAAGAGACTTGATGTGGGGGATGAAGGAAAGAGCAGAGTCAAGTGTAACTCCAAGACAGCGAACTTGGTTTGATGGGGAGATGGTGATACCCTCCACCGTGATAGAGAAGTCAGGAGGTGGGGAGGCATTGGAGGGAGGAATAAGTAGGAGTTCAGTCTTTGACATGTTGATCTTTAGGTGGTGGAAGGCCATCCAGGAGGAGATATCAGATAAACAGTCACTGACTTTTGAAAGGACAGGGGGAGAGAGATCAGGGGTAGAGAGGTAGATCTGAGTGTCATCAGCGTAGAGGTGGTAATTAAAGCCAAAGCTGTTGATGATTTTGCCCAGGGAGGAGGTGTAGATGGAAAAGAGCAGAGGACCAAGGACAGAGCCTTGAGGTACACCAACAGATAGAGGCAATGAGGAGGAGGAGTTACCAGCAAAGGACACGCAGAAGGACCTGTTGGATAAATAGGAGTCAACCCAAGCAAGTGCAGTGTCACCGAGACCCAGAGAGTTGAGGGTCTGTAGAAGGAGGGGGTGGTCAACAGTGTCAAAAGCAGCCAAGAGGTCAAGCAGGATGAGAATAGAATAGTGGCCGTGTTTTTTAGCAGTTAGGAGGTCGTTGGTGACTTTGGTGAGGGCAGTTTCAGTTGAGTGTAGGGGACGGAAGCCAGATTGCAGGGGGTCAAGTAGGGAATTGGAGGACAGGAAGAGGGAGAGGCGGTTGAAGACTAGTTTTTCTAAGAGCTTTGATGTGAAGGGACAGGGATACAGGGCGGTAGTTGGATGGAGAGTTGGGATCTAGGGATGGTTTCTTTAGTAAAGGGGTAACTAGCGCGTGTTTGAAGGCGGATGGAAAGGAGCCAGTGGAGAGAGATAGGTTGAAGATGTGTGTGAGAGCAGGGGTGAGGGAGGAGGAGAGGGGAGGAATTAGATGTGAGGGAATGGGGTCGAGCGGGCACGTGGTGAGATGTGAGAGGACAATAAGGAATTGACTTCCTCCTCAGTGGCTGGGAGGAAGCGGCAGAGGGTGGCAGAGGGGACCTGTGGGAGTGGAGGTGGCAGATAACTATCTTGTGTTGGGATGTTGCTTCTGATAGTTAAAGTTTTACTGAGGAAGTAGTCTGCCAGGTCTTAAGCGCTGAAGGCAGCTGTGGGGGGAGGTGCAGGTGGGTAGAGGAGGGTGTTGAAGGTGGACCAGAGCCGTTTAGGGTTGGAGGACAGCATAGATTATAAGAGATGAGAAGAAGGATTGTTTGGCCAAGTGGAGGGCAGAGGTGTATAACCGGAGAATAAACTTGAAGTGAACAAAATCAGCTTCAGAGCGGGATTTCCTCCAGGCACGCTCTGCAGTGCGGGGCATCTTTTGCAGGTAGCGAGTCTGGAGGGTGTGCCAGGGCTGAAGCTGGCGGCGTGGGGCCTTACAGAGTCGAAGAGGAGCAAGAGTGTCTAGAGCAGAGATAAGCGTAGTGTTGTAGTGATTAGTGGCAGCATCAGGACAGGTGAAGGATGAGGTATGAGGGAGGTGGTGAAGTAGGTTGGAGAATTGATGGGGGTCCACAGCATGTAGATTTCTGCGAGTGTGTGTGTGCAGGGTGGGGGAGCAGGGTGTTTAGGAAGTCCAGATAGGTTGAAAGAGAGAAGGTGGTGGTCAGAGATGGGGAAAGGGCGACATTTGAACTCAGAAATGGAGCAGAGGTTGGAAAAGACAAGGTCAATAGCGTGACCATCGCGGTGGGTAGGGAGGAGGGAGGATTGTGTGAGTCCAAGGGAGGACGTGAGTGAAAGAAGTTTGGAGGCAGCAGGGCGGAAGGATCGTCAATGGGAATGTTGAAGTCCCGAGAATTAGGCATGGAAGATTAGAAGACAGGAAGTGAGAAAGCCAGGTAGCAAAGTGGTCAAAGACCTGGGAGGTTGGTCCCGTGGGCGGTAGATGACTGCCACCCTGAGAGCCAGAGGAGAGAACAGGCGGATGCAGTGTGTCTCGAAGGAGGAGAAGGAGAGGGATGGGGGTGGAGGGAGATGCTGGTAGGTGCAGGTGGGAGAGAGCAGGAGTCCGACCCCACCACCATTTCTCTCACCCGGTCTGGGGGTATGGCTCAAGTGTAGACCGCCATGTGTGAGAGCAGCAACGGAGGCCGTGTCAGAGGGAGTTAGCCAGGTTTCAGTTAAAGCTAGGAGGTTGAAGGAGTTTGAAAGGAAGAGGTCATGGATTGCTGTGAGTTTGTTGCACACAGAGCGAGCGTTCCAGAGGGCGCAGGAGAAAGAGGACAGGCGCTGAGGGATTATGGGAATGAGGTTGCTGGGCTTGCAGGGAGGTGATTTATGTGCGATGGAGATAGGATGAGAGGGAAGTATTGGATGTGTTGTGGGGCCAGGGTTAGGGGATATGTCACCTGCATAGAGTAACAGCAGGAGCGTGAGAAAGAGAAGGTGGAATGGGATTTGTGAGAGTGGGAGTGATTGGCAGCACGAGAGTTAGAGGGAGACCATGTTCTGAGGAAACAGAGGAGCTCATGCGAGGCCACCATGTGGGACGAGAGGAGGGAGGGAGAGATGCAGATAGTGTAGGGGTTGGTGGTAGAGGGGCAGGAGTTCCATTTAAGGAGAAAGGTAGATCTCCACTGTGTGCGTGCATCCCAGAGCTCCACTATGCGTGTGCATCCCAGAGCTTGTGTGTGTGTGTCACACTTACCTACTCAGTTGACCCGGTCTGAGCTCAGGTGAGCTGTGCTGCGGGGAGTCTCTGCCCAATACCTGCAGCAGGTCCTCCCGGTGCCCGACTGGGTTCTGCAGTGCTGGCTGCCTGGTGCCCCCTTCCTCCTTTTGGTTGGGGGCCCAGGAAGACAGCACATTGCTTGTGGTTGTCCAGGCTCCGCGGGGGGGGGGAGGTCCGGGGTGCTGACCGGCGGACCTGTTCCAGGACAGCATACTCTCCTGCTTTAGCTCTCCAGCTCCTGGCGCACATGTCCCACTTCCCGCAGGTGGCTCCCACTCCCTGTGATGTCACTGCCGGTAGCAGGAGCCGGAGGTCGACAAAGGGGAAGTGAGCATGCCCATAGCAGAGACAGGATGTGAGGAGAGCGTCGCCAGCGCTGGGGAGGGAAATGCCGTGACGCTCCTCTCACATCCATGGACTACCTGCGCTGATTTCAGAGGAGGCCTGTGTTCCATCCGAGGAGAGGCTTTTCTCGACGGAACACTGGGCTGCAGCTGCCGTTCATCTGCTCTTGGCCAAGAGTGTGGCGGGTGGTTTAAAAGAAAAATAAAAAAAATTGTGTGGGGCGTAGCCTGACTGAGCTCGGAAATGGACGCTTAGCACGTGAGCTCCTGGAACCGCCGCTGATAACACCGCCTTACCGCATCAGCTCGTGGCTATGGTCTGCACCTCTCACCGCAAACCGACCAGGAAACCCCCCAGCACTCCAGGGAGACCTTCTGCGAGCCCCATCGCGACGTTTTTTGGCACACCAACATCGCGGCCTAGCACCCACTCTCCCGCCAAGATGGCGGCCTCCCCCTCGCAACCGGAATCTTCGTCGACGGGAGGTCAGTCGACCATCCGGAGGTTAGAAGCGCTCATCGCTGAGCTCCCCACCCGTGCCGAGCTACCTACTCGCTCTGACTTCAAGGAGATGCTTGACAACATGCAGGCAGCATTCGGGCGGGAGATAGCGGAAGTCAGAGCGGACATATCCGCCATTGATACCCGAGTAACCCAGCTGGAGGTACGAGCAGGCGACAGAGCACCTTGCACCCACGACGCTGACCCTTCTACAGAGCACCGTTTATCTGACATGTATCACAGGTTAGATGACCTAGAAAATAGGACACGGAGAAACAATATACAGGTGCGAGGAGTACACGAGGGGTTGATGGAGAGGAAGGACTTCCTTCTCGGCGCCTTCGTGCATATCTTGGGCTGTCCCCCCCTACCCTATGCCGCAATAGATAGAGCACATTGGGCACTCCGTCCCAAGGCCGCTACAGATGCAGCGTTGCCTAGAGACATCATCTGCCACCTCCCTGACTTTGCCCTGAAAAACGCAATTATGCAGAAGGCACGCATGCGGCGAAAATGGAGATTTGCAGACGAGACATTTGAGCTGTATCAGGACCTCTCCCCACACACCCTTTCTGCCTGACGAGCATTGCGCCCAGTCACTCAACTACTGCAGGAGGCTGAAATACCCTATAGATGGGGGTTCCCCTTATCCCTCCAGGTTCGGAGAAAGAACCTGACACACACCATCAGAACTCCTCAGAATGTGGCCTTACTTCGGAGCTAAACCTCCCGCTCGTAGAGGTCCCGGACTGGGAACGCCTCTCTCCACCGACCCAAACTACGGTGCGCTTCTCTGGGGCACCGCGACCACAACGATCATCTCGCAGAGGCAGATATTCTGGAGACTCAGACCTAAACCGGGCAGATACGCAACTATCCCATACCCAAGAGGGCTTATGTTCGCCCATAGGATGAAAGGGAGCTTCGCTTTTTCCTTCACTCTTGCTCCGGTAGCTGGACATCTATGTCAGGCTCCCCTGTTTTTGACAAAGCCCTCTAGAGTGACCTGTCCATGAGGCCAGCAAAAGTTCTGCGACCTGCGGGGACTGGATTAGTGGCTATGGAACAGGATCTGATCCAGACACCATGGTTCCGTGATTTTTACAGTGAGAGCGCTGCGAAATATTTAACTCCTGATTTTACGACACCCTGATTAGGGAATTGTACGGATTTCCCTACCACCTTTTTACGTAGAGACGTCAGGACTACAGTTGAGACTATCGGCTGCACTATGCTCCTAAAGATCATCACCTCCTTATAAAGACCGGTGAGGGGTTGGGAGGGGGGTATTTTGAACTAGCAATGGATGGGTATAGATGGGTTGGCTACATGGATGAGGGCAGAAGGGTCCTTGTAGGAATATGCTTGGTCACGGAGTTCTCGAGAACATATTGGGTGGGAGGGGGGATTTCGGGGGTCCCGGTTATTTATATGTTCCTGCCATTTGCTAGTAGTTTCAATGCTAGAATGTGAAGTTGCATGTTATGATATCCTCAGGATCCTCTACTTTTAATGTCTTCATATTTAGTAAATATATATAGTATAGTATAAGTTCACTGGTTTTGTTTATAATATTGGTGGTTATAACTTTAGGATCATACGATCATCAATAGACTCTGCATAAATCTCTGTCCATACCTACACTAGACACGAAAGTACCTGGATTCACCTACCCACCCCTCCCATATTTTTCCTGCTCTTTGATATCCATGTCTTCCACGGTTTACTCTAGCGATAACAAATATCAGTGATAGCGGATTCCAGGTCCGTACGGGCGTAAATCTCCGTTTTATTTTTTTATATCTACCGCACTCTTGGTGCTCTACTCTGTAGCATTGACAGTGTAGCTCCGGTTATTGGCCTACTTGAGAGTTCCCCACGGGGTGTAGTGCATTCTTTCCCCAGCTGTGGGTCCTCCCACCTGGTCCTTGGGCATAGTGGTGGTGAGTGATTTCCCGGTTGGTGCACTACAAGACTCCCTATCTTTCTGTCTCTTTCCTTACTTCTCCTTGGTGGTATCCGTCTCCCCTCTCCCCCCCTCTTCCCTTTCATATTAATCTTCTTTCTTCTTTCCTTACTCTCGCACTCACTTCATCTCCTTCTCGTCTCGCTTCCCTTTTTTCTCTCCTCCCTCCCTTGACCTCACTCATAGCCTTTGATTAATCTATTCCCTCCCGACCTCAGGTCAAGTAACCTTACCCTTTGTTGCTAGGAATCCATTAACCAACTAGCGATGGCATCTAAAATGTCTCCTTACTCACCCTCTGATTTACAGTTGCGTTCTCATAATGTGCGAGGCCTCAACATCCCTGAAAAGTGTGCTCGTTTATTGTGAGAATTGAGAACCTCCCGTGTGCATCCGTCGCCTTCCTCCAGGAGGCCCACTTTCGCTCCGGGTCTGCACCGACTTTGAGAGACGCAAATTATCCAGTTGGTTTCTTTAGCAAATCGCGAGGAGTAGCGATCTTACTATCAAGGGAGGTACCTTTTTGTATTGGAAGCCACAATGACAGACGAAGGTGGCAGATATGTCTTTGTCAGAGGCTCTATACTTGATACGGTCTATACATTCGCATCCATATACTTACCTAACAAAAAGCAACATACTTGTTTAGCACGGATACTACGGCTGTTGGACACTTTCCAGAAGGGGATTACTGTCATGGCCAGAGACTTCAATGTGACCCTAGAGCAGTGGCGTAGTGTGGGTTGTCAGCGCCCGGGGCCAGCCAAGAATTGTGCGCCCCCCCAACCTGTGGACACGTTATCGATATTGCCCCAGCCAGCTCACACATGGATATTGCCCCAGCTCACACATGGATTTGCCCCAGCTCACACATGGATATTGCCCCAGCTCACACATGGATTTGCCCCAGCTCACACATGGATATTGCCCCAGCTCACACATGGATTTGCCCCAGCTCACAAATGGATATGCCCCAGCTCATGGATATACTGCCCCAGCTCACACATGGATTTGCCCCAGCTCACAAATGGATATGCCCCAGCTCATGGATATACTGCCCCAGCTCATGGATATACTGCCCCAGCTCATGGATATACTGCCCCAGCTCATGGAGATATGCCCCAGCTCATGGAGATACTGCCACAGCTCATGGAGATACTGTCCCAGCTCATGGATATTGCCCCAGCTCATGGATATACTGCCCCAGCATATGGATACTGCCCCAGCTCATGGATATACTGCCCCAGCTCATGGATATACTGCCCCAGCTCATGGATACTGCCCCAGCTCATGGATATACTGCCCCAGCTCATGGAGATATGCCCCAGCTCGTGGATATACTGCCCCAGCTCATGGAGATACTGCCCCAGCACATGGAAATACTGCCCCTTGCTCATGGAGATACTGCCCCAGCTCATGGAAATATGCCCCAGCTCGTGGATATACTGCCCCAGCTCGTGGATATACTGCCCCAGCTCATGGAGATATTGCCCCAGCTTGTGGATATACTGCCCCCCAAGCTCTCATGGATATATGCCCCAGCTCGTGGATATACTGCCCCCCAAGCTTTCATGGATATGCCCCAGCTCAGACCCCAGACCAGACATGGGGCGGCTGTTCGAATGCTCTATCGGCATTCGGACAGCTGCCCCTGGAGCTCCGTCTCCGGCATACTTACCTGCCTGAGCGGCGGAGGGAAAGTTTCTTTGCTTCCTCTCGTTGAAGGACCCAAGTCGCGATCACGTGGGACTCCCACGTGACCGCGGCTTGGGTCCTTCAAAGAGCGGAAGCGAGGAAACTTTCCCTGCGCCGCTCAGGCAGGTAAGTATGCCGGAGACGGAGTTCCAGGGGCGGCTGTCCGAATGCCGATAGAGCAATCGAACAGCCGCCCAAGCCCGGGCCTCAACTTTTAGGGGCGCAAAGTTCTTTTGAAATTATGCGCCCCTAAGAAAACTGCGCCTGGGGCCACGGCCCCCCCACGCTACACCACTGCCCTAGAGCCGCAGATGGATTCTTCCACTGGCTTCTCTTCTACCCCTGCCCACGTATTGCGCTCTATCCGCCGCTCACTACATACCTACCGGCTGGTGGACATGTGGCGAGCCCTGCACCCCACAGAGCGAGATTATTCCTTTTTCTCTCGGGTGCACTCTACGCATACTCGAATCGACTACTTCTTCATGCACTATCACAATCTCACTCTGACTACCTCAATAGATATTGCGGCCACCACATGGTCAGAACCATGCACCACTCAACCTTAAAATACATTCACCACTGTTCGTCCCACGGGAACGACAATGGCGGTTGAATGTGTCATTACTAGATGACCCACTAATTCGTGAGGAATTACGCACCACTCTCGAGCATTTCTTTGCGGAAAACAACACCTCTGATACCTCAATCCCGACCTTATGGGAAGCGCATAAAGCGGTCATCCGCGGTTTCTTTATCAGTAAAGGGACAGCTCGCAAGAAAATGCGAGATGAGGAACATCACACACTATTGGGAAACATTAGAGCTTTGGAACTCGAACACATTGCTTCTGGGGATGCGACGGTATAGCACTGGAGGAATTGATAAATACGTCTCTACGATACCAGGCACTGCGCGCTCGTTCATTTTTTTGCGTTGTGCGAACACAAACCTGGAAGATTTTTAGCTAGGGTCCTTCAGGACAGGCGAGTCAAGTCTTACATCTCAAAAATACGTACCTCGGAGGACATTCTGGCTACTGATCCGAAGACCATTTCGGGAGAATTTCTGAAG